>CM069865.1:1460000-1502500 GCA_036172795.1 Pelodytes ibericus | reverse complement strand
TCTGGTATAAAGATAGAGCTGATTGATGTGTTACGTTGGATCAGAGCATTGTGTATCTATATCTAGCTCTATCAAAATGTAACCAGTCTGTGTCTGAGGTCATGTGACCTCCTGATGGGATGACTGTTACAGTCAGTATAAAGATAGAGCTGATTAATATGTTACATTGGATCAGAGCATTGTGTATCTATATCCAGCTCTATCACAATGTAACCAGTCTGTGTCTGAGGCCATGTGACCTCCTGATGGGATGACGGTTACAGTCAGTATAAAGATAGAGCTGATTAATGTGTTACATTGGATCAGAGCATTGTGTATCTATATCCAGCTCTCACAATGTAACCAGTCTGTGTCTGGGGTCATGTGACCTCCTGATGGGATGACGGTTACAGTCAGTATAAAGATAGAGCTGATTAATGTGTTACATTGGATCAGAGCATTGTGTGATCCAGCTCTATCACAATGTAACCATTCTGTGTCTGAGGCCATGTGACCTCCTGATGGGATGACGGTTACAGTCAGTATAAAGATAGAACTAATTAATGTGTTACATTGGATCAGAGCATTGTGTATCTATATCCAGCTCTATCACAATGTAACCATTCTGTGTCTGAGGCCGTGTGACCACCTGTTGGGATGACGGTTACAGTCAGTAGAAAGATAGAACTAATTAATGTGTTACATTGGATCAGAGCATTGTGTGTCTATATCCAGCTCTATCACAATGTAACCATTCTGTGTTTGGGGTCATGTGACCTCCTGATGGGATGACGGTTACATAAAGAACTGGATACCATCTTCATTTTTTGTTTCCACGTGTGAGAATTATTCCTCTGACCTCACAGAAGTGCTAACTGAAGGTATATTGCAACATTTGGAAACACCTATTTGTGTAACATTATATTGTACTCCTCTGTACTTTTACACTCATAACTTTTTTGAGTGCATCAATATCTATATATTGGTTTCCATAGTAACATCTTCAGAATTAACATTTATATAGAAACCAACACATCTCGCCAAACAGACAAACTGTGCGAGACTTTTTTATATTAAAGAAACCTTAACACATCAATCATCTCTATGTGCATCTGTAACCGTCATCCCATCAGGAGGTCCCATGACCCCAAACACAGACTGGTTACATTGTGATAGAGCTAGATATAGATACACAATGCTCTGATCCAATGTAATATATTAATCAGCTCTATCTTTATACCAGATTAATAAACCCAGTGCAAACTGGGCCTCAAAAAATTACATGAAACTCATGGTTGTTCCTCTCCACGGAAATCTTTAGTAAAAGGCGAAAGATTTATTCGATCTGAAGAGAAACCAGAGTATACATTGTAACTAACTGGGGAGCAGACCGGCTGCAGCCTCATCCTATTAACACTACAGTGAGCGTGTTGATACAGATCACACGGATACATACAATCACACACACTGGACTTACAAACATACACATGATACAAAGCCAGACTGAACGTTTAATGACCTGTAACATGCCATAAGGAAATGTCGTTACCAGCTGGTGAAATGCATCATGGGTATGTTTGCTGTGCATCTTGCCTCTGTCTATTTTGCATACAGATGACCACTCCTCCTTCCCTATGATGAATGGAGAGAAGATGAGCACCTTGAGGATCTGGGGGATCCAGACCCCCTGCTCCAGTGCAGTGCTACAGAGCCTGCAGGAAATGTGTTTGGGGCGCTGGAGATGGTTTTAGAATCTCTCCCGGGTGTCTATCCATAAAGGCCCAATTGGGGCAGATTTTCAGACAAAATTCAGGTAGAAGTTTCAGCCCTATCCGTTCCCCCTATTCTCAAACGGTCTGAATTCCCCTAAATTTCAGGTTTTTCACTCTCCAAATATTATTGGTAGTTTTTAACTAATTTGGCTGCCAAAATGATACGATTAAGGGCAATATTCCTAACTACTTTTGTGCTATGTAAATTGGCACTACCTGAATGAAGCCCCCCTGATGCACCTTCCAGCCAATAAATATATCGAATGAGGCTAAAGATACGAGAATTCCCGGCGCCCACTCTGCACCACACGGCAGGTCAGTGACCTAAACAACCCACCACCCTGAGTCACTGGGAGACCCCAGGAGATACCAGAGGAACCTGATCCCTACTCCATCAGGACCCCTCAATCCAGGAAAGACCCCAGAATCTCCTACAGCTTCTTATTAAACCCCCAGCCTTCACCATGGCATCAGATTAAACCCCCAGCCTCTCACACATTATTAGATTTGCCCCCCAAACGCACAGACATCCGCTGGCGATTCTATAATCTTCATCCCATCAGGAGGTCACATGACCCCAGACACAGACTGGTTACATTGTGATAGAGCTGGATATAGACACACAATGTTCTGATCCAATATAACACATTAATCAGCTCTATCTTTATACTGAGGTCACATGACCCCAGACACAGAGTGGTTACATTGTGATAGAGCTGGATATAGACACACAATGCTCTGATCCAATGTAACATATTAATCAGCTCTATCTTTATACTGACTGTAACAGTCATCCCATCAGGAGGTCACATGGCCCCATACACAGACTGGTTACATTGTGATAGAGCATTGATAATATAGACACACAATGCTCTGATCCAATGTAACACATTAATCAGCTCTATCTTTATACTGAGGTGACATGACCCCAGACACAGAGTGGTTACATTGTGATAGAGCTGGATATAGACATACAATGTATTGATCCAATATAACATTTTAATCAGCTCTATCTTTCTACTGACTGTAACCGTCATCCCATCAGGAGGTCACATGACCCCAGAGTGGTTACATTGTGATAGAGCTGAATCACACAATGCTCTGTCTGATCCAATAGAACTCATTAATCAGCTCTATTTTTATACCAGATTATTAAACCCAGTGCTAACTGGGCCTCAAAAAATTACATGAAACTCATGGTTGTTCCTCTCCACGGAAATCTTTAGTAAAAGGCGAAAGATTTATTCGATCTGAAGAGAAACCAGAGTATACATTATGAATCAGCAAGTAACAGACCGACCTCTGCACTGTTCCTTTAATATGATGGGGAGCAGAACCAGACTCACTTACTGGGGGCTCTATCTACATAGAAATGCTAACACAGATAACATTACACAGATATACTGCACAAACAACGCATTCACACGGCCCCTCACTTTATACAGAGTAGGAGAAGCGCTTCATCAGTGGCAATGCATCATGGGTATGCAAATTAGGTAGATTAAGCATCACAGGAAACGTGGTCCAGCTAAAGCCATCCCAAATGTAGCACAGGGTCCCTCATTAATAACATATACCAGCAGGTGACCCACGTGATCAGGCCCATTAACCCCTTAAACCATTACTATGCAACCTGCTCACCTGTCACTGCTATTGCAGAAAACCCTTTCATTGCCAAGTGAATCCTGACCTTTCTAGGGTCATTTGGTTTTAATCCCTCCAAGGAATTATCTGCTCAGATCCATGCAGAGGGACCCCCAAATCCTGCAGCCCCTGGAAGCTCAGCATCTGTTACATTTATATCATTTCTAATGGGGATCGGTAATTATTATTACATTTATAAAGCCAGATCTTCTAAATCTGCAACCACACGTACCCTCATACTGGATCTCTAGATGCATGGACCGCAGCACCCCCAGGAGCGGATCCACAATACTTGGGTGGGCTTTAGTCGCTGTCACCTGTGGAGAGAGGAAGCCAGGTTACTGTAAGCAATCTTCCTCTTATTTAATCTCATCCCACCGATCAGGGGAATCCTGGCTGCGTAATATGAACAATATCAGGTATATCCAAGCTACTCACTCACAGCCAGCGCTGAGAGGTTCATTATCTGGATGGTGTGATTGATATCAGCTCACTGATTTCACATGCCCAGTGATAAAATACATTGATTAATGCAGACATCACGTGAAGTATATTGGCTGATCTAATCCCCAGAGAGAAACAAACCTGTTTTATTATAATAACTCAGCTTCAATAGTAATCGTATAAAAGGTGATGTTTTGGGAATTCCCAGCACTAAACGTTGTGAATTATTTAGGCTCTCACCAGTCCGCACCACCTGTGATAATACCAAAATCACCAACCTGACACTTAGTTTATAGAGATGTGTTTCTTGCAGTCAGTCTGATACAGGCCAAGCGGTTGAATATAGTGGTGATTTTGTCACAGGCAGGGTTATCTTTATTACAGTAATCCTGCTTAATAAGAAAGTATTGCTCACCTGTACAATCCTCAGTGCCTGCAGGGCCAGCTGTTGGGCTTTTGGAGAGGAGCAGGGCAGAAGAGCTATCAGTCCTTTATAAACTTGATTCTGATACTTGGGGTTTGCTTGAGCCAGTATTCCCAGCAGCAGTTGAGCCTGCTCCTGTGTTTCCTCCCTCTCAGCTTTTGCCAAACACTCTGCAATAGCTCTCACGCCTGCCGAAGCAAACATCACAGGATCATGTATAATGTTTAATATTCTCACCAGATCAGACACGCTACCCTGCACATCATATGTGACCACAACAAATCGTTTAACTAATCAGTGTGGGAAAGCGATCCTTCATTAATTCATGGATTTTCTCTTTTTTGTCATATTAATTCTGCAGACTGCATGACAATACGAATCGTCATTGGGCAGTAGCTATTTTTATTTCCTGGGAACTTGCTGGGTCCAGCCTAGTGACCACGGGTTTAGCACACACAGGCCACAGACTGGGAATCTACAATTATTCTCATCATTGGAGCAAACACTTTAATTGGTGCAACTTCATCAGTCTGCCTGTTATCATCAGAGACAGACAAAACCACAGATATAGAAAGACAGACAAGCCAGTGGTTGGATCTGAATGAGTATGTCTTTGGGGTCTGCATGGAAGGCAGAAAATGCCCAGTTTACATGTTGGTAGCACCAGCTGAGTCTCCAGCCTCATCTTCCCCCTTTTGTGGGGATGACTGACCACACCTTATATAAGAAGATGAAGCGCTGCTCACCGAAGCTTTCGCACACCAGTTCCTTGTGCCGCCTCCCCGATCGCGCCAGGGTCTGCAGGAGTTTAAGAGCCTCTGTCTTTTGATTTTCTTTCAGTTGTTTCAAACCCAGAATTTCCAGCAAAGTCAAGATCCCTCCAACCTCCACAAATTCAATCCTATAGCGGCTGCTGAAAGGCAGGGTTACAACGAAAGACTGTAAAAATCAACCTGTACGAAGGGTTTTATTCATGAGAGAGGGGATTGAAAAGGGAATTGCAATTATAAGGCCAAAGTAGCCGAGCGGGAAAGTTTCTCTTGTAGTAGCTAAATGGGAGAACGTTTTTGACCAGGCTTTCAGTTTGAAATTGAACTGGGAGTGAACTGTGAATATCAGGCATTAATAGCAGAGCTGCAAATATTCCCCATCTGGACTATCTCTCCAGCCTGGCTACTAATGCCTGAATCGATTCAGTTTTTAGTGAGTAGCCCCCTTACTTGTTGGAAGAGCTGGAGAGATCTGCCATGTCTTACCTGCTGGACGCAGACAGGAATATAGAAATAGACTGTAGAATCTCGCTGAGGTTTGACTCAAACATATATCTGGACAATATGTGAAGGAAATAAAAAAAAAACAATCATATTAAACTTTCCCTTTAATTATTAAAGGCCCTGTGACGATATCATCATGTAACAGACGCACTAAACCATCATACAGAATGAAAAGAACACCTATAATAGTATTTTGTGTAAATAACACTAGTTAGACAACTTGCTGTAGAAAAGGAGTGAAGATCCAGTGTTGTTCCTTAGCTGAGGCCAAAATAGTAATGTTTAATCAGACGATCTTTCCGGAATTTGCACCGGATTTATTCTGCTTGATTTGTTCTTTTATGCGGATATTAAATAAAATGAGATTGGCCTTAAGTTTGAGATTCCCTGAAATTCTCTCTTTCATGAATCCAGGGGGTCAATATATATACAACTTGGGCTCTATTCATAGAAGACGGAGCTGCAAGAGAATTCCCAACTTGAGGTCAAAGAAGCCGAGCTGAATAGATTCTCTACACTTCTCTCTTTCATGAATAAAGCCCCCTGTCTGATAAAAAAATATTCCAAAATCCTTTTTCTTTCAATGCTCTGGGGGAAAAAAAACACTTTTTTCTGTCCAAATGTTTGGCGCTGTGTGCATGCACATTAACGCTGACACTCTGCCCTCTCCAGCCCCCGGTACCCTGAATCCCTGGGGAGAAAGTCGTGAGGTGTGGTGTCCCCCAGTCAGACGATCATAAGAAAGGATACGACAGTCTTAGCGATGTGGTCAATCGAGCCAGGAATAAGCTGCCGCCCAGGGAGAATTGCTGCTCCAGTTCTGCCTCCGTCTTCCCCTTACTACAGGAGATGAAATTGTTCATGATGCATTTCCGGACAGATAGATCACCATCATCCCACTCACGGAAAAACGCCAATAGCCTGGTGATCGCCTCCTGCTCTGCAATCGATGTCATTCTCCGATTTACTAAGAGAGAAAGTTACCAAAGGTCTTAGATCTTCCTCCAGATAAAGAAACACATGCACAGTATGAGTGAGTATAAATAATGTCTAATCCGGATCCCTTCAGTCAGGTTTGTGCTCTTGTGTCTGTATAAACCTGTCAGAATGGGCTTTATTCATAATAAACAATAGGGCAAAACTCTGACGTTTTATTCCCAATATGTGACTTTTATTTCTCACTTTGTGACTTCTTGTTCAGTGAAGATAATGTCATATTCAATCAAATATAAAATCCAATAAAGTGATGTAAAATAGGAGCAATTTTGTGACTTCTTTCATACACAGGCTGTGTCAAAATTATCCCTAATTATAAAAATGGTTTGATTATTTTGGTGCAGCTGGTGAACAGTGGCTTTTGTCTGGTAGACATAATTTCATACTTAACTACCAATGTTTCCGGAAAGTAATACTTTTTAAAATGCCCTGTATTAACCTCTACCACTTCTACTAGAAGACTATTCCATGCACCCACTACCCTCTCAGTAAAGTAATACTTTCATTAGTCCCTGGCCTTATCTTATATCTAGGATAGCCTTATACCTATCCCACGCATGCTTAAACTCCTTCACTGTATTAACCTCTACCACTTATACTGGAAGACTATTCCATACATCCACTACCCTCTCAGTAATGTAATACTTTCATTAGTTCCTGGCCTTATCTTATATCTAGGATAGCCTTATACCTATCCCATGCATGCTTAAACTCCTTCACTGTATTAACATCTACCACTTCTACTGGAAGACTATTCCATGCATCCACTACCCTCTCAGTAATGTAATACTATCATTAGTCCCTGACCTTATCTTATATCTAGGATAGCCTTATACCTATCCCATGCATGCTTAAACTCCTTCACTGTATTAACCTCTACCACTTCTACTGGAAGACTATTCCATGCATCCACTACACTCTCAGTAATGTAATACTTTCATTAGTCCCTGACCTTATCTTATATCTAGGATAGCCTTATACCTATCCCACGCATGCTTAAACTCCTTCACTGTATTAACCTCTACCACTTCTGCTGGAAGACTATTCCATACAAACACTACCCTCTCAGTAATGTAATACTTTCATTAGTCCCTGGCCTTATCTTATATCTAGGATAGCCTTATACCTATCCCATGCATGCTTAAACTCCTTCACTGTATTAACCTCTACCACTTCTACTGGAAGACTATTCCATGCATCAACTACCCTCTCAGTAATGTAATACTTTCATTAGTCCCTGACCTTATCTTATATCTAGGATAGCCTTATACCTATCCCATGCATGCTTAAACTCCTTCACTGTATTAACCTCTACCACTTCTACTGGAAGACTATTCCATGCATCCACTACCCTCTCAGTAAAGTAATACTTTCATTAGTCCCTGACCTTATCTTATATCTAGGATAGCCTTATACCTATCCCATGCATGCTTAAACTCCATCACTGTATTAACCTCTACCACTTCTACTGGAAGACTATTCCATGCATCCACTACCCTCTCAGTAATGTAATACTTTCATTAGTCCCTGGCCTTATCTTATATCTAGGATAGCCTTATACCTATCCCATGCATGCTTAAACTCCTTCACTGTATTAACCTCTACCACTTCTATTGGAAGACTATTCCATGCATCCACTACCCTCTCAGTAATGTAATACTTTCATTAGTCCCTGGCCTTATCTTATATCTAGGATAGCCTTATACCTATCCCATGCATGCTTAAACTCCTTCACTGTATTAACCTCTACCACTTCTACTGGAAGACTATTCCATGCATCCACTACCCTCTCAGTAATGTAATACTTTCATTAGTCCCTGACCTTATCTTATATCTAGGATAGCCTTATACCTATCCCATGCATGCTTAAACTCCTTCACTGTATTAACCTCTACCACTTCTACTGGAAGACTATTCCATGCATCCACTACCCTCTCAGTAAAGTAATACTTTCATTAGTCCCTGACCTTATCTTATATCTAGGATAGCCTTATACCTATCCCATGCATGCTTAAACTCCATCACTGTATTAACCTCTACCACTTCTACTGGACGACTATTCCATGCATCCACTACCCTCTCAGTAATGTAATACTTTCATTAGTCCCTGGCCTTATCTTATATCTAGGATAGCCTTATACCTATCCCATGCATGCTTAAACTCCTTCACTGTATTAACCTCTACCACTTCTATTGGAAGACTATTCCATGCATCCACTACCCTCTCAGTAATGTAATACTTTCATTAGTCCCTGGCCTTATCTTATATCTAGGATAGCCTTATACCTATCCCATGCATGCTTAAACTCCTTCACTGTATTAACCTCTACCGCTTCTACTGGAAGACTATTCCATGCATCCACTACCCTCTCAGTAATGTAATACTTTCATTAGTCCCTGGCCTTATCTTATATCTAGGATAGCCTTATACCTATCCCATGCATGCTTAAACTCCTTCACTGTATTAACCTCTACCACTTCTACTGGAAGACTATTCCATACATCCACTACCCTCTCAGTAATGTAATACTTTCATTAGTCCCTGGCCTTATCTTATATCTAGGATAGCCTTATACCTATCCCATGCATGCTTAAACTCCTTCACTGTATTAACCTCTACCACTTCTACTGGAAGACTATTCCATACATCCACTACCCTCTCAGTAAAGTAATACTTTCATTAGTCCCTGACCTTATCTTATATCTAGGATAGCCTTATAGCTATCCCATGCATGCTTAAACTCCTTCACTGTATTAACCTCTACCACTTCTACTGGAAGACTATTCCATACATCCACTACCCTCTCAGTAATGTAACACTTTCATTAGTCCCTGACCTTATATCTAGGATAGCCTTATACCTATCCCACGCATGCTTAAACTCCTTCACTGTATTAACCTCTACCACTTCTGCTGGAAGACTATTCCATACAAACACTACCCTCTCAGTAATGTAATACTTTCATTAGTCCCTGACCTTATCTTATATCTAGGATAGCCTTATACCTATCCCATGCATGCTTAAACTCCTTCACTGTATTAACCTCTAACACTTCTACTGGAAGACTATTCCATGCATCCACTACCCTCTCAGTAATGTAATACTTCCATTAGTCCCTGGCCTTATCTTATATCTAGGATAGCCTTATACCTATCCCATGCATGCTTAAACTCCCTCACTGTATTAACCTCTACCACTTCTACTGGAAGACTATACCATACATCCACTACCCTCTCAGTAATGTAATACTTTCATTAGTCCCTGGCCTTATCTTATATCTAGGATAGCCTTATACCTATCCCATGCATGCTTAAACTCCTTCACTGTATTAACCTCTACCACTTCTACTGGAAGACTATTCCATGCATCAACTACCCTCTCAGTAATGTAATACTTTCATTAGTCCCTGACCTTATCTTATATCTAGGATAGCCTTATACCTATCCCATGCATGCTTAAACTCCTTCACTGTATTAACCTCTACCACTTCTACTGGAAGACTATTCCATGCATCCACTACCCTCTCAGTAAAGTAATACTTTCATTAGTCCCTGACCTTATCTTATATCTAGGATAGCCTTATACCTATCCCATGCATGCTTAAACTCCATCACTGTATTAACCTCTACCACTTCTACTGGAAGACTATTCCATGCATCCACTACCCTCTCAGTAATGTAATACTTTCATTAGTCCCTGGCCTTATCTTATATCTAGGATAGCCTTATACCTATCCCATGCATGCTTAAACTCCTTCACTGTATTAACCTCTACCACTTCTATTGGAAGACTATTCCATGCATCCACTACCCTCTCAGTAATGTAATACTTTCATTAGTCCCTGGCCTTATCTTATATCTAGGATAGCCTTATACCTATCCCATGCATGCTTAAACTCCTTCACTGTATTAACCTCTACCACTTCTACTGGAAGACTATTCCATGCATCCACTACCCTCTCAGTAATGTAATACTTTCATTAGTCCCTGACCTTATCTTATATCTAGGATAGCCTTATACCTATCCCATGCATGCTTAAACTCCTTCACTGTATTAACCTCTACCACTTCTACTGGAAGACTATTCCATGCATCCACTACCCTCTCAGTAAAGTAATACTTTCATTAGTCCCTGACCTTATCTTATATCTAGGATAGCCTTATACCTATCCCATGCATGCTTAAACTCCATCACTGTATTAACCTCTACCACTTCTACTGGACGACTATTCCATGCATCCACTACCCTCTCAGTAATGTAATACTTTCATTAGTCCCTGGCCTTATCTTATATCTAGGATAGCCTTATACCTATCCCATGCATGCTTAAACTCCTTCACTGTATTAACCTCTACCACTTCTATTGGAAGACTATTCCATGCATCCACTACCCTCTCAGTAATGTAATACTTTCATTAGTCCCTGGCCTTATCTTATATCTAGGATAGCCTTATACCTATCCCATGCATGCTTAAACTCCTTCACTGTATTAACCTCTACCGCTTCTACTGGAAGACTATTCCATGCATCCACTACCCTCTCAGTAATGTAATACTTTCATTAGTCCCTGGCCTTATCTTATATCTAGGATAGCCTTATACCTATCCCATGCATGCTTAAACTCCTTCACTGTATTAACCTCTACCACTTCTACTGGAAGACTATTCCATACATCCACTACCCTCTCAGTAATGTAATACTTTCATTAGTCCCTGGCCTTATCTTATATCTAGGATAGCCTTATACCTATCCCATGCATGCTTAAACTCCTTCACTGTATTAACCTCTACCACTTCTACTGGAAGACTATTCCATACATCCACTACCCTCTCAGTAAAGTAATACTTTCATTAGTCCCTGACCTTATCTTATATCTAGGATAGCCTTATAGCTATCCCATGCATGCTTAAACTCCTTCACTGTATTAACCTCTACCACTTCTACTGGAAGACTATTCCATACATCCACTACCCTCTCAGTAATGTAACACTTTCATTAGTCCCTGACCTTATATCTAGGATAGCCTTATACCTACCCCATGCATGGTTACACTCCTTCACTGTATTAACCTCTACCACTTCTACTGGAAGGCTATTCCATGCATCCACTACCCTCTCAGTAATGTAATACTTTCATTAGTCCCTGGCCTTATCTTATATCTAGGATAGCCTTATACCTATCCCATGCATGCTTAAACTCCTTCACTGTATTAACCTCTACCACTTCTATTGGAAGACTATTCCATGCATCCACTACCCTCTCAGTAATGTAATACTTTCATTAGTCCCTGGCCTTATCTTATATCTAGGATAGCCTTATACCTATCCCATGCATGCTTAAACTCCTTCACTGTATTAACCTCTACCACTTCTACTGGAAGACTATTCCATGCATCCACTACCCTCTCAGTAATGTAATACTTTCATTAGTCCCTGACCTTATCTTATATCTAGGATAGCCTTATACCTATCCCATGCATGCTTAAACTCCTTCACTGTATTAACCTCTACCACTTCTACTGGAAGACTATTCCATGCATCCACTACCCTCTCAGTAAAGTAATACTTTCATTAGTCCCTGACCTTATCTTATATCTAGGATAGCCTTATACCTATCCCATGCATGCTTAAACTCCATCACTGTATTAACCTCTACCACTTCTACTGGACGACTATTCCATGCATCCACTACCCTCTCAGTAATGTAATACTTTCATTAGTCCCTGGCCTTATCTTATATCTAGGATAGCCTTATACCTATCCCATGCATGCTTAAACTCCTTCACTGTATTAACCTCTACCACTTCTATTGGAAGACTATTCCATGCATCCACTACCCTCTCAGTAATGTAATACTTTCATTAGTCCCTGGCCTTATCTTATATCTAGGATAGCCTTATACCTATCCCATGCATGCTTAAACTCCTTCACTGTATTAACCTCTACCGCTTCTACTGGAAGACTATTCCATGCATCCACTACCCTCTCAGTAAAGTAATACTTTCATTAGTCCCTGGCCTTATCTTATATCTAGGATAGCCTTATACCTATCCCATGCATGCTTAAACTCCTTCACTGTATTAACCTCTACCACTTCTACTGGAAGACTATTCCATACATCCACTACCCTCTCAGTAATGTAATACTTTCATTAGTCCCTGGCCTTATCTTATATCTAGGATAGCCTTATACCTATCCCATGCATGCTTAAACTCCTTCACTGTATTAACCTCTACCACTTCTACTGGAAGACTATTCCATACATCCACTACCCTCTCAGTAAAGTAATACTTTCATTAGTCCCTGACCTTATCTTATATCTAGGATAGCCTTATAGCTATCCCATGCATGCTTAAACTCCTTCACTGTATTAACCTCTACCACTTCTACTGGAAGACTATTCCATACATCCACTACCCTCTCAGTAAAGTAATACTTTCATTAGTCCCTGGCCTTATCTTATATCTAGGATAGCCTTATACCTACCCCATGCATGGTTACACTCCTTCACTGTATTAACCTCTACCACTTCTACTGGAAGGCTATTCCATGCATCCACTACCCTCTCAGTAATGTAATACTTTCATTAGTCCCTGGCCTTATCTTATATCTAGGATAGCCTTATACCTATCCCACGCATGCTTAAACTCCTTCACTGTATTAACCTCTACCACTTCTATTGGAAGACTATTCCATACATCCACTACCCTCTCAGTAATGTAATACTTTCATTAGTCCCTGGCCTTATCTTATATCTAGGATAGCCTTATACCTATCCCACGCATGCTTAAACTCCTTCACTGTATTAATCTCTACCACTTCTACTGGAAGACTATTCCATACATCCACTACCCTCTCAGTAAAGTAATACTTCCATTAGTTCCTGGCCTTATCTTATATCTAGGATAGCCTTATACCTATCCCATGCATGCTTAAACTCCTTCACTGTATTAACCTCTACCACTTCTACTGGAAGACTATTCCATCTATCCACTACCCTCTCAGTAAAGTAATACTTTCATTAGTCCCTGACCTTATCTTATATCTAGGATAGCCTTATACCTATCCCATGCATGCTTAAACTCCTTCACTGTATTAACCTCTACCACTTCTACTGGAAGACTATTCCATACATCCACTACCCTCTCAGTAATGTAATACTTTCATTAGTCCCTGACCTTATCTTATATCTAGGATAGCCTTATACCTATCCCATGCATGCTTCAACTCCTTCACTGTATTAACCTCTACCACTTCTACTGGAAGACTATTCCATACATCCACTACCCTCTCAGTAATGTAATACTTTCATTAGTCCCTGGCCTTATCTTATATCTAGGATAGCCTTATACCTATCCCATGCATGCTTAAACTCCATCACTGTATTAACCTCTACCACTTCTACTGGAAGACTATTCCATACATCCACTACCCTCTCAGTAATGTAATACTTTCATTAGTCCCTGACCTTATCTTATATCTAGGATAGCCTTATACCTATCCCATGCATGCTTAAACTCCTTCACTGTATTAACCTCTACCACTTCTACTGGAAGACTATTGCATGCATCCACTACCCTCTCAGTAATGTAATACTATCATTAGTCCCTGGCCTTATCTTATATCTAGGATAGCCTTATACCTATCCCATGCATGCTTAAACTCCTTCACTGTATTAACCTCTACCACTTCTACTGGAAGACTATTGCATGCATCCACTACCCTCTCAGTAATGTAATACTTTCATTAGTCCCTGGCCTTATCTTATATCTAGGATAGCCTTATACCTATCCCACGCATGCTTAAACTCCTTCACTGTATTAACCTCTACCACTTCTACTGGAAGACTATTCCATCTATCCACTACCCTCTCAGTAAAGTAATACTTTAATTAGTCCCTGACCTTATCTTATATCTAGGATAGCCTTATACCTATCCCATGCATGCTTAAACTCCTTCACTGTATTAACCTCTACCACTTCTACTGGAAGACTATTCCATACATCCACTACCCTCTCAGTAATGTAATACTTTCATTAGTCCCTGACCTTATCTTATATCTAGGATAGCCTTATACCTATCCTATGCATGCTTCAACTCCTTCACTGTATTAACCTCTACCACTTCTACTGGAAGACTATTCCATACATCCACTACCCTCTCAGTAATGTAATACTTTCATTAGTCCCTGGCCTTATCTTATATCTAGGATAGCCTTATACCTATCCCATGCATGCTTAAACTCCTTCACTGTATTAACCTCTACCACTTCTACTGGAAGACTATTCCATGCATCCACTACCCTCTCAGTAATGTAATACTTTCATTAGTCCCTGACCTTATCTTATATCTAGGATAGCCTTATACCTATCCCATGCATGCTTAAACTCCTTCACTGTATTAACCTCTACCACTTCTACTGGAAGACTATTCCATGCATCCACTACCCTCTCAGTAAAGTAATACTTTCATTAGTCCCTGACCTTATCTTATATCTAGGATAGCCTTATACCTATCCCATGCATGCTTAAACTCCATCACTGTATTAACCTCTACCACTTCTACTGGACGACTATTCCATGCATCCACTACCCTCTCAGTAATGTAATACTTTCATTAGTCCCTGGCCTTATCTTATATCTAGGATAGCCTTATACCTATCCCATGCATGCTTAAACTCCTTCACTGTATTAACCTCTACCACTTCTATTGGAAGACTATTCCATGCATCCACTACCCTCTCAGTAATGTAATACTTTCATTAGTCCCTGGCCTTATCTTATATCTAGGATAGCCTTATACCTATCCCATGCATGCTTAAACTCCTTCACTGTATTAACCTCTACCGCTTCTACTGGAAGACTATTCCATGCATCCACTACCCTCTCAGTAATGTAATACTTTCATTAGTCCCTGGCCTTATCTTATATCTAGGATAGCCTTATACCTATCCCATGCATGCTTAAACTCCTTCACTGTATTAACCTCTACCACTTCTACTGGAAGACTATTCCATACATCCACTACCCTCTCAGTAATGTAATACTTTCATTAGTCCCTGGCCTTATCTTATATCTAGGATAGCCTTATACCTATCCCATGCATGCTTAAACTCCTTCACTGTATTAACCTCTACCACTTCTACTGGAAGACTATTCCATACATCCACTACCCTCTCAGTAAAGTAATACTTTCATTAGTCCCTGACCTTATCTTATATCTAGGATAGCCTTATAGCTATCCCATGCATGCTTAAACTCCTTCACTGTATTAACCTCTACCACTTCTACTGGAAGACTATTCCATACATCCACTACCCTCTCAGTAATGTAACGCTTTCATTAGTCCCTGACCTTATATCTAGGATAGCCTTATACCTACCCCATGCATGGTTACACTCCTTCACTGTATTAACCTCTACCACTTCTACTGGAAGGCTATTCCATGCATCCACTACCCTCTCAGTAATGTAATACTTTCATTAGTCCCTGGCCTTATCTTATATCTAGGATAGCCTTATACCTATCCCATGCATGCTTAAACTCCTTCACTGTATTAACCTCTACCACTTCTATTGGAAGACTATTCCATGCATCCACTACCCTCTCAGTAATGTAATACTTTCATTAGTCCCTGGCCTTATCTTATATCTAGGATAGCCTTATACCTATCCCATGCATGCTTAAACTCCTTCACTGTATTAACCTCTACCACTTCTACTGGAAGACTATTCCATGCATCCACTACCCTCTCAGTAATGTAATACTTTCATTAGTCCCTGACCTTATCTTATATCTAGGATAGCCTTATACCTATCCCATGCATGCTTAAACTCCTTCACTGTATTAACCTCTACCACTTCTACTGGAAGACTATTCCATGCATCCACTACCCTCTCAGTAAAGTAATACTTTCATTAGTCCCTGACCTTATCTTATATCTAGGATAGCCTTATACCTATCCCATGCATGCTTAAACTCCATCACTGTATTAACCTCTACCACTTCTACTGGACGACTATTCCATGCATCCACTACCCTCTCAGTAATGTAATACTTTCATTAGTCCCTGGCCTTATCTTATATCTAGGATAGCCTTATACCTATCCCATGCATGCTTAAACTCCTTCACTGTATTAACCTCTACCACTTCTATTGGAAGACTATTCCATGCATCCACTACCCTCTCAGTAATGTAATACTTTCATTAGTCCCTGGCCTTATCTTATATCTAGGATAGCCTTATACCTATCCCATGCATGCTTAAACTCCTTCACTGTATTAACCTCTACCGCTTCTACTGGAAGACTATTCCATGCATCCACTACCCTCTCAGTAATGTAATACTTTCATTAGTCCCTGGCCTTATCTTATATCTAGGATAGCCTTATACCTATCCCATGCATGCTTAAACTCCTTCACTGTATTAACCTCTACCACTTCTACTGGAAGACTATTCCATACATCCACTACCCTCTCAGTAATGTAATACTTTCATTAGTCCCTGGCCTTATCTTATATCTAGGATAGCCTTATACCTATCCCATGCATGCTTAAACTCCTTCACTGTATTAACCTCTACCACTTCTACTGGAAGACTATTCCATACATCCACTACCCTCTCAGTAAAGTAATACTTTCATTAGTCCCTGACCTTATCTTATATCTAGGATAGCCTTATAGCTATCCCATGCATGCTTAAACTCCTTCACTGTATTAACCTCTACCACTTCTACTGGAAGACTATTCCATACATCCACTACCCTCTCAGTAATGTAACACTTTCATTAGTCCCTGACCTTATATCTAGGATAGCCTTATACCTACCCCATGCATGGTTACACTCCTTCACTGTATTAACCTCTACCACTTCTACTGGAAGGCTATTCCATGCATCCACTACCCTCTCAGTAATGTAATACTTTCATTAGTCCCTGGCCTTATCTTATATCTAGGATAGCCTTATACCTATCCCACGCATGCTTAAACTCCTTCACTGTATTAACCTCTACCACTTCTATTGGAAGACTATTCCATACATCCACTACCCTCTCAGTAATGTAATACTTTCATTAGTCCCTGGCCTTATCTTATATCTAGGATAGCCTTATACCTATCCCACGCATGCTTAAACTCCTTCACTGTATTAATCTCTACCACTTCTACTGGAAGACTATTCCATACATCCACTACCCTCTCAGTAAAGTAATACTTCCATTAGTTCCTGGCCTTATCTTATATCTAGGATAGCCTTATACCTATCCCATGCATGCTTAAACTCCTTCACTGTATTAACCTCTACCACTTCTACTGGAAGACTATTCCATCTATCCACTACCCTCTCAGTAAAGTAATACTTTCATTAGTCCCTGACCTTATCTTATATCTAGGATAGCCTTATACCTATCCCATGCATGCTTAAACTCCTTCACTGTATTAACCTCTACCACTTCTACTGGAAGACTATTCCATACATCCACTACCCTCTCAGTAATGTAATACTTTCATTAGTCCCTGACCTTATCTTATATCTAGGATAGCCTTATACCTATCCCATGCATGCTTCAACTCCTTCACTGTATTAACCTCTACCACTTCTACTGGAAGACTATTCCATACATCCACTACCCTCTCAGTAATGTAATACTTTCATTAGTCCCTGGCCTTATCTTATATCTAGGATAGCCTTATACCTATCCCATGCATGCTTAAACTCCATCACTGTATTAACCTCTACCACTTCTACTGGAAGACTATTCCATACATCCACTACCCTCTCAGTAATGTAATACTTTCATTAGTCCCTGACCTTATCTTATATCTAGGATAGCCTTATACCTATCCCATGCATGCTTAAACTCCTTCACTGTATTAACCTCTACCACTTCTACTGGAAGACTATTGCATGCATCCACTACCCTCTCAGTAATGTAATACTATCATTAGTCCCTGGCCTTATCTTATATCTAGGATAGCCTTATACCTATCCCATGCATGCTTAAACTCCTTCACTGTATTAACCTCTACCACTTCTACTGGAAGACTATTGCATGCATCCACTACCCTCTCAGTAATGTAATACTTTCATTAGTCCCTGGCCTTATCTTATATCTAGGATAGCCTTATACCTATCCCACGCATGCTTAAACTCCTTCACTGTATTAACCTCTACCACTTCTACTGGAAGACTATTCCATCTATCCACTACCCTCTCAGTAAAGTAATACTTTAATTAGTCCCTGACCTTATCTTATATCTAGGATAGCCTTATACCTATCCCATGCATGCTTAAACTCCTTCACTGTATTAACCTCTACCACTTCTACTGGAAGACTATTCCATACATCCACTACCCTCTCAGTAATGTAATACTTTCATTAGTCCCTGACCTTATCTTATATCTAGGATAGCCTTATACCTATCCCATGCATGCTTCAACTCCTTCACTGTATTAACCTCTACCACTTCTACTGGAAGACTATTCCATACATCCACTACCCTCTCAGTAATGTAATACTTTCATTAGTCCCTGGCCTTATCTTATATCTAGGATAGCCTTATACCTATCCCATGCATGCTTAAACTCCTTCACTGTATTAACCTCTACCACTTCTACTGGAAGACTATTCCATGCATCCACTACCCTCTCAGTAATGTAATACTTTCATTAGTCCCTGACCTTATCTTATATCTAGGATAGCCTTATACCTATCCCATGCATGCTTAAACTCCTTCACTGTATTAACCTCTACCACTTCTACTGGAAGACTATTCCATGCATCCACTACCCTCTCAGTAAAGTAATACTTTCATTAGTCCCTGACCTTATCTTATATCTAGGATAGCCTTATACCTATCCCATGCATGCTTAAACTCCATCACTGTATTAACCTCTACCACTTCTACTGGACGACTATTCCATGCATCCACTACCCTCTCAGTAATGTAATACTTTCATTAGTCCCTGGCCTTATCTTATATCTAGGATAGCCTTATACCTATCCCATGCATGCTTAAACTCCTTCACTGTATTAACCTCTACCACTTCTATTGGAAGACTATTCCATGCATCCACTACCCTCTCAGTAATGTAATACTTTCATTAGTCCCTGGCCTTATCTTATATCTAGGATAGCCTTATACCTATCCCATGCATGCTTAAACTCCTTCACTGTATTAACCTCTACCGCTTCTACTGGAAGACTATTCCATGCATCCACTACCCTCTCAGTAATGTAATACTTTCATTAGTCCCTGGCCTTATCTTATATCTAGGATAGCCTTATACCTATCCCATGCATGCTTAAACTCCTTCACTGTATTAACCTCTACCACTTCTACTGGAAGACTATTCCATACATCCACTACCCTCTCAGTAATGTAATACTTTCATTAGTCCCTGGCCTTATCTTATATCTAGGATAGCCTTATACCTATCCCATGCATGCTTAAACTCCTTCACTGTATTAACCTCTACCACTTCTACTGGAAGACTATTCCATACATCCACTACCCTCTCAGTAAAGTAATACTTTCATTAGTCCCTGACCTTATCTTATATCTAGGATAGCCTTATAGCTATCCCATGCATGCTTAAACTCCTTCACTGTATTAACCTCTACCACTTCTACTGGAAGACTATTCCATACATCCACTACCCTCTCAGTAATGTAACGCTTTCATTAGTCCCTGACCTTATATCTAGGATAGCCTTATACCTACCCCATGCATGGTTACACTCCTTCACTGTATTAACCTCTACCACTTCTACTGGAAGGCTATTCCATGCATCCACTACCCTCTCAGTAATGTAATACTTTCATTAGTCCCTGGCCTTATCTTATATCTAGGATAGCCTTATACCTATCCCATGCATGCTTAAACTCCTTCACTGTATTAACCTCTACCACTTCTATTGGAAGACTATTCCATGCATCCACTACCCTCTCAGTAATGTAATACTTTCATTAGTCCCTGGCCTTATCTTATATCTAGGATAGCCTTATACCTATCCCATGCATGCTTAAACTCCTTCACTGTATTAACCTCTACCACTTCTACTGGAAGACTATTCCATGCATCCACTACCCTCTCAGTAATGTAATACTTTCATTAGTCCCTGACCTTATCTTATATCTAGGATAGCCTTATACCTATCCCATGCATGCTTAAACTCCTTCACTGTATTAACCTCTACCACTTCTACTGGAAGACTATTCCATGCATCCACTACCCTCTCAGTAAAGTAATACTTTCATTAGTCCCTGACCTTATCTTATATCTAGGATAGCCTTATACCTATCCCATGCATGCTTAAACTCCATCACTGTATTAACCTCTACCACTTCTACTGGACGACTATTCCATGCATCCACTACCCTCTCAGTAATGTAATACTTTCATTAGTCCCTGGCCTTATCTTATATCTAGGATAGCCTTATACCTATCCCATGCATGCTTAAACTCCTTCACTGTATTAACCTCTACCACTTCTATTGGAAGACTATTCCATGCATCCACTACCCTCTCAGTAATGTAATACTTTCATTAGTCCCTGGCCTTATCTTATATCTAGGATAGCCTTATACCTATCCCATGCATGCTTAAACTCCTTCACTGTATTAACCTCTACCGCTTCTACTGGAAGACTATTCCATGCATCCACTACCCTCTCAGTAATGTAATACTTTCATTAGTCCCTGGCCTTATCTTATATCTAGGATAGCCTTATACCTATCCCATGCATGCTTAAACTCCTTCACTGTATTAACCTCTACCACTTCTACTGGAAGACTATTCCATACATCCACTACCCTCTCAGTAATGTAATACTTTCATTAGTCCCTGGCCTTATCTTATATCTAGGATAGCCTTATACCTATCCCATGCATGCTTAAACTCCTTCACTGTATTAACCTCTACCACTTCTACTGGAAGACTATTCCATACATCCACTACCCTCTCAGTAAAGTAATACTTTCATTAGTCCCTGACCTTATCTTATATCTAGGATAGCCTTATAGCTATCCCATGCATGCTTAAACTCCTTCACTGTATTAACCTCTACCACTTCTACTGGAAGACTATTCCATACATCCACTACCCTCTCAGTAATGTAACACTTTCATTAGTCCCTGACCTTATATCTAGGATAGCCTTATACCTACCCCATGCATGGTTACACTCCTTCACTGTATTAACCTCTACCACTTCTACTGGAAGGCTATTCCATGCATCCACTACCCTCTCAGTAATGTAATACTTTCATTAGTCCCTGGCCTTATCTTATATCTAGGATAGCCTTATACCTATCCCACGCATGCTTAAACTCCTTCACTGTATTAACCTCTACCACTTCTATTGGAAGACTATTCCATACATCCACTACCCTCTCAGTAATGTAATACTTTCATTAGTCCCTGGCCTTATCTTATATCTAGGATAGCCTTATACCTATCCCACGCATGCTTAAACTCCTTCACTGTATTAATCTCTACCACTTCTACTGGAAGACTATTCCATACATCCACTACCCTCTCAGTAAAGTAATACTTCCATTAGTTCCTGGCCTTATCTTATATCTAGGATAGCCTTATACCTATCCCATGCATGCTTAAACTCCTTCACTGTATTAACCTCTACCACTTCTACTGGAAGACTATTCCATCTATCCACTACCCTCTCAGTAAAGTAATACTTTCATTAGTCCCTGACCTTATCTTATATCTAGGATAGCCTTATACCTATCCCATGCATGCTTAAACTCCTTCACTGTATTAACCTCTACCACTTCTACTGGAAGACTATTCCATACATCCACTACCCTCTCAGTAATGTAATACTTTCATTAGTCCCTGACCTTATCTTATATCTAGGATAGCCTTATACCTATCCCATGCATGCTTCAACTCCTTCACTGTATTAACCTCTACCACTTCTACTGGAAGACTATTCCATACATCCACTACCCTCTCAGTAATGTAATACTTTCATTAGTCCCTGGCCTTATCTTATATCTAGGATAGCCTTATACCTATCCCATGCATGCTTAAACTCCATCACTGTATTAACCTCTACCACTTCTACTGGAAGACTATTCCATACATCCACTACCCTCTCAGTAATGTAATACTTTCATTAGTCCCTGACCTTATCTTATATCTAGGATAGCCTTATACCTATCCCATGCATGCTTAAACTCCTTCACTGTATTAACCTCTACCACTTCTACTGGAAGACTATTGCATGCATCCACTACCCTCTCAGTAATGTAATACTATCATTAGTCCCTGGCCTTATCTTATATCTAGGATAGCCTTATACCTATCCCATGCATGCTTAAACTCCTTCACTGTATTAACCTCTACCACTTCTACTGGAAGACTATTGCATGCATCCACTACCCTCTCAGTAATGTAATACTTTCATTAGTCCCTGGCCTTATCTTATATCTAGGATAGCCTTATACCTATCCCACGCATGCTTAAACTCCTTCACTGTATTAACCTCTACCACTTCTACTGGAAGACTATTCCATCTATCCACTACCCTCTCAGTAAAGTAATACTTTAATTAGTCCCTGACCTTATCTTATATCTAGGATAGCCTTATACCTATCCCATGCATGCTTAAACTCCTTCACTGTATTAACCTCTACCACTTCTACTGGAAGACTATTCCATACATCCACTACCCTCTCAGTAATGTAATACTTTCATTAGTCCCTGACCTTATCTTATATCTAGGATAGCCTTATACCTATCCTATGCATGCTTCAACTCCTTCACTGTATTAACCTCTACCACTTCTACTGGAAGACTATTCCATACATCCACTACCCTCTCAGTAATGTAATACTTTCATTAGTCCCTGGCCTTATCTTATATCTAGGATAGCCTTATACCTATCCCATGCATGCTTAAACTCCTTCACTGTATTAACCTCTACCACTTCTACTGGAAGACTATTCCATGCATCCACTACCCTCTCAGTAATGTAATACTTTCATTAGTCCCTGACCTTATCTTATATCTAGGATAGCCTTATACCTATCCCATGCATGCTTAAACTCCTTCACTGTATTAACCTCTACCACTTCTACTGGAAGACTATTCCATGCATCCACTACCCTCTCAGTAAAGTAATACTTTCATTAGTCCCTGACCTTATCTTATATCTAGGATAGCCTTATACCTATCCCATGCATGCTTAAACTCCATCACTGTATTAACCTCTACCACTTCTACTGGACGACTATTCCATGCATCCACTACCCTCTCAGTAATGTAATACTTTCATTAGTCCCTGGCCTTATCTTATATCTAGGATAGCCTTATACCTATCCCATGCATGCTTAAACTCCTTCACTGTATTAACCTCTACCACTTCTATTGGAAGACTATTCCATGCATCCACTACCCTCTCAGTAATGTAATACTTTCATTAGTCCCTGGCCTTATCTTATATCTAGGATAGCCTTATACCTATCCCATGCATGCTTAAACTCCTTCACTGTATTAACCTCTACCGCTTCTACTGGAAGACTATTCCATGCATCCACTACCCTCTCAGTAATGTAATACTTTCATTAGTCCCTGGCCTTATCTTATATCTAGGATAGCCTTATACCTATCCCATGCATGCTTAAACTCCTTCACTGTATTAACCTCTACCACTTCTACTGGAAGACTATTCCATACATCCACTACCCTCTCAGTAATGTAATACTTTCATTAGTCCCTGGCCTTATCTTATATCTAGGATAGCCTTATACCTATCCCATGCATGCTTAAACTCCTTCACTGTATTAACCTCTACCACTTCTACTGGAAGACTATTCCATACATCCACTACCCTCTCAGTAAAGTAATACTTTCATTAGTCCCTGACCTTATCTTATATCTAGGATAGCCTTATAGCTATCCCATGCATGCTTAAACTCCTTCACTGTATTAACCTCTACCACTTCTACTGGAAGACTATTCCATACATCCACTACCCTCTCAGTAATGTAACGCTTTCATTAGTCCCTGACCTTATATCTAGGATAGCCTTATACCTACCCCATGCATGGTTACACTCCTTCACTGTATTAACCTCTACCACTTCTACTGGAAGGCTATTCCATGCATCCACTACCCTCTCAATAATGTAATACTTTCATTAGTCCCTGGCCTTATCTTATATCTAGGATAGCCTTATACCTATCCCATGCATGCTTAAACTCCTTCACTGTATTAACCTCTACCACTTCTATTGGAAGACTATTCCATGCATCCACTACCCTCTCAGTAATGTAATACTTTCATTAGTCCCTGGCCTTATCTTATATCTAGGATAGCCTTATACCTATCCCATGCATGCTTAAACTCCTTCACTGTATTAACCTCTACCACTTCTACTGGAAGACTATTCCATGCATCCACTACCCTCTCAGTAATGTAATACTTTCATTAGTCCCTGACCTTATCTTATATCTAGGATAGCCTTATACCTATCCCATGCATGCTTAAACTCCTTCACTGTATTAACCTCTACCACTTCTACTGGAAGACTATTCCATGCATCCACTACCCTCTCAGTAAAGTAATACTTTCATTAGTCCCTGACCTTATCTTATATCTAGGATTGCCTTATACCTATCCCATGCATGCTTAAACTCCATCACTGTATTAACCTCTACCACTTCTACTGGACGACTATTCCATGCATCCACTACCCTCTCAGTAATGTAATACTTTCATTAGTCCCTGGCCTTATCTTATATCTAGGATAGCCTTATACCTATCCCATGCATGCTTAAACTCCTTCACTGTATTAACCTCTACCACTTCTATTGGAAGACTATTCCATGCATCCACTACCCTCTCAGTAATGTAATACTTTCATTAGTCCCTGGCCTTATCTTATATCTAGGATAGCCTTATACCTATCCCATGCATGCTTAAACTCCTTCACTGTATTAACCTCTACCGCTTCTACTGGAAGACTATTCCATGCATCCACTACCCTCTCAGTAATGTAATACTTTCATTAGTCCCTGGCCTTATCTTATATCTAGGATAGCCTTATACCTATCCCATGCATGCTTAAACTCCTTCACTGTATTAACCTCTACCACTTCTACTGGAAGACTATTCCATACATCCACTACCCTCTCAGTAATGTAATACTTTCATTAGTCCCTGGCCTTATCTTATATCTAGGATAGCCTTATACCTATCCCATGCATGCTTAAACTCCTTCACTGTATTAACCTCTACCACTTCTACTGGAAGACTATTCCATACATCCACTACCCTCTCAGTAAAGTAATACTTTCATTAGTCCCTGACCTTATCTTATATCTAGGATAGCCTTATAGCTATCCCATGCATGCTTAAACTCCTTCACTGTATTAACCTCTACCACTTCTACTGGAAGACTATTCCATACATCCACTACCCTCTCAGTAATGTAACACTTTCATTAGTCCCTGACCTTATATCTAGGATAGCCTTATACCTACCCCATGCATGGTTACACTCCTTCACTGTATTAACCTCTACCACTTCTACTGGAAGGCTATTCCATGCATCCACTACCCTCTCAGTAATGTAATACTTTCATTAGTCCCTGGCCTTATCTTATATCTAGGATAGCCTTATACCTATCCCACGCATGCTTAAACTCCTTCACTGTATTAACCTCTACCACTTCTATTGGAAGACTATTCCATACATCCACTACCCTCTCAGTAATGTAATACTTTCATTAGTCCCTGGCCTTATCTTATATCTAGGATAGCCTTATACCTATCCCACGCATGCTTAAACTCCTTCACTGTATTAATCTCTACCACTTCTACTGGAAGACTATTCCATACATCCACTACCCTCTCAGTAAAGTAATACTTCCATTAGTTCCTGGCCTTATCTTATATCTAGGATAGCCTTATACCTATCCCATGCATGCTTAAACTCCTTCACTGTATTAACCTCTACCACTTCTACTGGAAGACTATTCCATCTATCCACTACCCTCTCAGTAAAGTAATACTTTCATTAGTCCCTGACCTTATCTTATATCTAGGATAGCCTTATACCTATCCCATGCATGCTTAAACTCCTTCACTGTATTAACCTCTACCACTTCTACTGGAAGACTATTCCATACATCCACTACCCTCTCAGTAATGTAATACTTTCATTAGTCCCTGACCTTATCTTATATCTAGGATAGCCTTATACCTATCCCATGCATGCTTCAACTCCTTCACTGTATTAACCTCTACCACTTCTACTGGAAGACTATTCCATACATCCACTACCCTCTCAGTAATGTAATACTTTCATTAGTCCCTGGCCTTATCTTATATCTAGGATAGCCTTATACCTATCCCATGCATGCTTAAACTCCATCACTGTATTAACCTCTACCACTTCTACTGGAAGACTATTCCATACATCCACTACCCTCTCAGTAATGTAATACTTTCATTAGTCCCTGACCTTATCTTATATCTAGGATAGCCTTATACCTATCCCATGCATGCTTAAACTCCTTCACTGTATTAACCTCTACCACTTCTACTGGAAGACTATTGCATGCATCCACTACCCTCTCAGTAATGTAATACTATCATTAGTCCCTGGCCTTATCTTATATCTAGGATAGCCTTATACCTATCCCATGCATGCTTAAACTCCTTCACTGTATTAACCTCTACCACTTCTACTGGAAGACTATTGCATGCATCCACTACCCTCTCAGTAATGTAATACTTTCATTAGTCCCTGGCCTTATCTTATATCTAGGATAGCCTTATACCTATCCCACGCATGCTTAAACTCCTTCACTGTATTAACCTCTACCACTTCTACTGGAAGACTATTCCATCTATCCACTACCCTCTCAGTAAAGTAATACTTTAATTAGTCCCTGACCTTATCTTATATCTAGGATAGCCTTATACCTATCCCATGCATGCTTAAACTCCTTCACTGTATTAACCTCTACCACTTCTACTGGAAGACTATTCCATACATCCACTACCCTCTCAGTAATGTAATACTTTCATTAGTCCCTGACCTTATCTTATATCTAGGATAGCCTTATACCTATCCCATGCATGCTTCAACTCCTTCACTGTATTAACCTCTACCACTTCTACTGGAAGACTATTCCATACATCCACTACCCTCTCAGTAATGTAATACTTTCATTAGTCCCTGGCCTTATCTTATATCTAGGATAGCCTTATACCTATCCCATGCATGCTTAAACTCCTTCACTGTATTAACCTCTACCACTTCTACTGGAAGACTATTCCATGCATCCACTACCCTCTCAGTAATGTAATACTTTCATTAGTCCCTGACCTTATCTTATATCTAGGATAGCCTTATACCTATCCCATGCATGCTTAAACTCCTTCACTGTATTAACCTCTACCACTTCTACTGGAAGACTATTCCATGCATCCACTACCCTCTCAGTAAAGTAATACTTTCATTAGTCCCTGACCTTATCTTATATCTAGGATAGCCTTATACCTATCCCATGCATGCTTAAACTCCATCACTGTATTAACCTCTACCACTTCTACTGGACGACTATTCCATGCATCCACTACCCTCTCAGTAATGTAATACTTTCATTAGTCCCTGGCCTTATCTTATATCTAGGATAGCCTTATACCTATCCCATGCATGCTTAAACTCCTTCACTGTATTAACCTCTACCACTTCTATTGGAAGACTATTCCATGCATCCACTACCCTCTCAGTAATGTAATACTTTCATTAGTCCCTGGCCTTATCTTATATCTAGGATAGCCTTATACCTATCCCATGCATGCTTAAACTCCTTCACTGTATTAACCTCTACCGCTTCTACTGGAAGACTATTCCATGCATCCACTACCCTCTCAGTAATGTAATACTTTCATTAGTCCCTGGCCTTATCTTATATCTAGGATAGCCTTATACCTATCCCATGCATGCTTAAACTCCTTCACTGTATTAACCTCTACCACTTCTACTGGAAGACTATTCCATACATCCACTACCCTCTCAGTAATGTAATACTTTCATTAGTCCCTGGCCTTATCTTATATCTAGGATAGCCTTATACCTATCCCATGCATGCTTAAACTCCTTCACTGTATTAACCTCTACCACTTCTACTGGAAGACTATTCCATACATCCACTACCCTCTCAGTAAAGTAATACTTTCATTAGTCCCTGACCTTATCTTATATCTAGGATAGCCTTATAGCTATCCCATGCATGCTTAAACTCCTTCACTGTATTAACCTCTACCACTTCTACTGGAAGACTATTCCATACATCCACTACCCTCTCAGTAATGTAACGCTTTCATTAGTCCCTGACCTTATATCTAGGATAGCCTTATACCTACCCCATGCATGGTTACACTCCTTCACTGTA
Organism: Pelodytes ibericus; assembly: GCA_036172795.1. Classification (NCBI taxonomy): domain Eukaryota; kingdom Metazoa; phylum Chordata; class Amphibia; order Anura; family Pelodytidae; genus Pelodytes; species Pelodytes ibericus. The sequence continues at coordinate 1,473,538 of CM069865.1, read as the reverse complement.
TTAACCTCTACCACTTCTACTGGAAGGCTATTCCATGCATCCACTACCCTCTCAATAATGTAATACTTTCATTAGTCCCTGGCCTTATCTTATATCTAGGATAGCCTTATACCTATCCCATGCATGCTTAAACTCCTTCACTGTATTAACCTCTACCACTTCTATTGGAAGACTATTCCATGCATCCACTACCCTCTCAGTAATGTAATACTTTCATTAGTCCCTGGCCTTATCTTATATCTAGGATAGCCTTATACCTATCCCATGCATGCTTAAACTCCTTCACTGTATTAACCTCTACCACTTCTACTGGAAGACTATTCCATGCATCCACTACCCTCTCAGTAATGTAATACTTTCATTAGTCCCTGACCTTATCTTATATCTAGGATAGCCTTATACCTATCCCATGCATGCTTAAACTCCTTCACTGTATTAACCTCTACCACTTCTACTGGAAGACTATTCCATGCATCCACTACCCTCTCAGTAAAGTAATACTTTCATTAGTCCCTGACCTTATCTTATATCTAGGATAGCCTTATACCTATCCCATGCATGCTTAAACTCCATCACTGTATTAACCTCTACCACTTCTACTGGACGACTATTCCATGCATCCACTACCCTCTCAGTAATGTAATACTTTCATTAGTCCCTGGCCTTATCTTATATCTAGGATAGCCTTATACCTATCCCATGCATGCTTAAACTCCTTCACTGTATTAACCTCTACCACTTCTATTGGAAGACTATTCCATGCATCCACTACCCTCTCAGTAATGTAATACTTTCATTAGTCCCTGGCCTTATCTTATATCTAGGATAGCCTTATACCTATCCCATGCATGCTTAAACTCCTTCACTGTATTAACCTCTACCGCTTCTACTGGAAGACTATTCCATGCATCCACTACCCTCTCAGTAATGTAATACTTTCATTAGTCCCTGGCCTTATCTTATATCTAGGATAGCCTTATACCTATCCCATGCATGCTTAAACTCCTTCACTGTATTAACCTCTACCACTTCTACTGGAAGACTATTCCATACATCCACTACCCTCTCAGTAATGTAATACTTTCATTAGTCCCTGGCCTTATCTTATATCTAGGATAGCCTTATACCTATCCCATGCATGCTTAAACTCCTTCACTGTATTAACCTCTACCACTTCTACTGGAAGACTATTCCATACATCCACTACCCTCTCAGTAAAGTAATACTTTCATTAGTCCCTGACCTTATCTTATATCTAGGATAGCCTTATAGCTATCCCATGCATGCTTAAACTCCTTCACTGTATTAACCTCTACCACTTCTACTGGAAGACTATTCCATACATCCACTACCCTCTCAGTAATGTAACACTTTCATTAGTCCCTGACCTTATATCTAGGATAGCCTTATACCTACCCCATGCATGGTTACACTCCTTCACTGTATTAACCTCTACCACTTCTACTGGAAGGCTATTCCATGCATCCACTACCCTCTCAGTAATGTAATACTTTCATTAGTCCCTGGCCTTATCTTATATCTAGGATAGCCTTATACCTATCCCACGCATGCTTAAACTCCTTCACTGTATTAACCTCTACCACTTCTATTGGAAGACTATTCCATACATCCACTACCCTCTCAGTAATGTAATACTTTCATTAGTCCCTGGCCTTATCTTATATCTAGGATAGCCTTATACCTATCCCACGCATGCTTAAACTCCTTCACTGTATTAATCTCTACCACTTCTACTGGAAGACTATTCCATACATCCACTACCCTCTCAGTAAAGTAATACTTCCATTAGTTCCTGGCCTTATCTTATATCTAGGATAGCCTTATACCTATCCCATGCATGCTTAAACTCCTTCACTGTATTAACCTCTACCACTTCTACTGGAAGACTATTCCATCTATCCACTACCCTCTCAGTAAAGTAATACTTTCATTAGTCCCTGACCTTATCTTATATCTAGGATAGCCTTATACCTATCCCATGCATGCTTAAACTCCTTCACTGTATTAACCTCTACCACTTCTACTGGAAGACTATTCCATACATCCACTACCCTCTCAGTAATGTAATACTTTCATTAGTCCCTGACCTTATCTTATATCTAGGATAGCCTTATACCTATCCCATGCATGCTTCAACTCCTTCACTGTATTAACCTCTACCACTTCTACTGGAAGACTATTCCATACATCCACTACCCTCTCAGTAATGTAATACTTTCATTAGTCCCTGGCCTTATCTTATATCTAGGATAGCCTTATACCTATCCCATGCATGCTTAAACTCCATCACTGTATTAACCTCTACCACTTCTACTGGAAGACTATTCCATACATCCACTACCCTCTCAGTAATGTAATACTTTCATTAGTCCCTGACCTTATCTTATATCTAGGATAGCCTTATACCTATCCCATGCATGCTTAAACTCCTTCACTGTATTAACCTCTACCACTTCTACTGGAAGACTATTGCATGCATCCACTACCCTCTCAGTAATGTAATACTATCATTAGTCCCTGGCCTTATCTTATATCTAGGATAGCCTTATACCTATCCCATGCATGCTTAAACTCCTTCACTGTATTAACCTCTACCACTTCTACTGGAAGACTATTGCATGCATCCACTACCCTCTCAGTAATGTAATACTTTCATTAGTCCCTGGCCTTATCTTATATCTAGGATAGCCTTATACCTATCCCACGCATGCTTAAACTCCTTCACTGTATTAACCTCTACCACTTCTACTGGAAGACTATTCCATCTATCCACTACCCTCTCAGTAAAGTAATACTTTAATTAATCCCTGACCTTATCTTATATCTAGGATAGCCTTATACCTATCCCATGCATGCTTAAACTCCTTCACTGTATTAACCTCTACCACTTCTACTGGAAGACTATTCCATACATCCACTACCCTCTCAGTAATGTAATACTTTCATTAGTCCCTGACCTTATCTTATATCTAGGATAGCCTTATACCTATCCCATGCATGCTTCAACTCCTTCACTGTATTAACCTCTACCACTTCTACTGGAAGACTATTCCATACATCCACTACCCTCTCAGTAATGTAATACTTTCATTAGTCCCTGGCCTTATCTTATATCTAGGATAGCCTTATACCTATCCCATGCATGCTTAAACTCCATCACTGTATTAACCTCTACCACTTCTACTGGAAGACTATTCCATACATCCACTACCCTCTCAGTAATGTAATACTTTCATTAGTCCCTGACCTTATCTTATATCTAGGATAGCCTTATACCTATCCCATGCATGCTTAAACTCCTTCACTGTATTAACCTCTACCACTTCTACTGGAAGACTATTGCATGCATCCACTACCCTCTCAGTAATGTAATACTATCATTAGTCCCTGGCCTTATCTTATATCTAGGATAGCCTTATACCTATCCCATGCATGCTTAAACTCCTTCACTGTATTAACCTCTACCACTTCTACTGGAAGACTATTGCATGCATCCACTACCCTCTCAGTAATGTAATACTTTCATTAGTCCCTGGCCTTATCTTATATCTAGGATAGCCTTATACCTATCCCACGCATGCTTAAACTCCTTCACTGTATTAACCTCTACCACTTCTACTGGAAGACTATTCCATACATCCACTACCCTCTCAGTAATGTAATACTTTCATTAGTCCCTGGCCTTATCTTATATCTAGGATAGCCTTATACCTATCCCATGCATGCTTAAACTCCTTCACTGTATTAACCTCTACCACTTCTACTGGAAGACTATTGCATGCATCCACTACCCTCTCAGTAATGTAATACTTTCATTAGTCCCTGGCCTTATCTTATATCTAGGAAAGCCTTATACCTATCCCATGCATGCTTAAACTCCTTCACTGTATTAACCTCTACCACTTCTACTGGAAGACTATTCCATGCATCCACTACCCTCTCAGTAATGTAATACTTTCATTAGTCCCTGGCCTTATCTTATATCTAGGATAGCCGTATACCTATCCCACGCATGCTTAAACTCCTTCACTGTATTAACCTCTACCACTTCTACTGGAAGACTATTCCATGCATCCACTACCCTCTCAGTAATGTAATACTTTCATTAGTCCCTGGCCTTATCTTATATCTAGGAAAGCCTTATACCTATCCCATGCATGCTTAAACTCCTTCACTGTATTAACCTCTACCACTTCTACTGGAAGACTATTCCATACACCCACTACCCTCTCAGTAATGTAATACTTTCATTAGTCCCTGGCCTTATCTTATATCTAGGATAGCCTTATACCTATCCCACGCATGCTTAAACTCCTTCACTGTATTAATCTCTACCACTTCTACTGGAAGACTATTCCATACATCCACTACCCTCTCAGTAAAGTAATACTTCCATTAGTTCCTGGCCTTATCTTATATCTAGGATAGCCTTATACCTATCCCATGCATGCTTAAACTCCTTCACTGTATTAACCTCTACCACTTCTACTGGAAGACTATTCCATCTATCCACTACCCTCTCAGTAAAGTAATACTTTCATTAGTCCCTGACCTTATCTTATATCTAGGATAGCCTTATAGCTATCCCATGCATGCTTAAACTCCTTCACTGTATTAACCTCTACCACTTCTACTGGAAGACTATTCCATACATCCACTACCCTCTCAGTAATGTAATACTTTCATTAGTCCCTGACCTTATCTTATATCTAGGATAGCCTTATACCTATCCCATGCATGCTTCAACTCCTTCACTGTATTAACCTCTACCACTTCTACTGGAAGACTATTCCATACATCCACTACCCTCTCAGTAATGTAATACTTTCATTAGTCCCTGGCCTTATCTTATATCTAGGATAGCCTTATACCTATCCCATGCATGCTTAAACTCCATCACTGTATTAACCTCTACCACTTCTACTGGAAGACTATTCCATACATCCACTACCCTCTCAGTAATGTAATACTTTCATTAGTCCCTGACCTTATCTTATATCTAGGATAGCCTTATACCTATCCCATGCATGCTTAAACTCCTTCACTGTATTAACCTCTACCACTTCTACTGGAAGACTATTGCATGCATCCACTACCCTCTCAGTAATGTAATACTATCATTAGTCCCTGGCCTTATCTTATATCTAGGATAGCCTTATACCTATCCCATGCATGCTTAAACTCCTTCACTGTATTAACCTCTACCACTTCTACTGGAAGACTATTGCATGCATCCACTACCCTCTCAGTAATGTAATACTTTCATTAGTCCCTGGCCTTATCTTATATCTAGGATAGCCTTATACCTATCCCACGCATGCTTAAACTCCTTCACTGTATTAACCTCTACCACTTCTACTGGAAGACTATTCCATCTATCCACTACCCTCTCAGTAAAGTAATACTTTAATTAGTCCCTGACCTTATCTTATATCTAGGATAGCCTTATACCTATCCCATGCATGCTTAAACTCCTTCACTGTATTAACCTCTACCACTTCTACTGGAAGACTATTCCATACATCCACTACCCTCTCAGTAATGTAATACTTTCATTAGTCCCTGACCTTATCTTATATCTAGGATAGCCTTATACCTATCCCATGCATGCTTCAACTCCTTCACTGTATTAACCTCTACCACTTCTACTGGAAGACTATTCCATACATCCACTACCCTCTCAGTAATGTAATACTTTCATTAGTCCCTGGCCTTATCTTATATCTAGGATAGCCTTATACCTATCCCATGCATGCTTAAACTCCTTCACTGTATTAACCTCTACCACTTCTACTGGAAGACTATTCCATGCATCCACTACCCTCTCAGTAATGTAATACTTTCATTAGTCCCTGACCTTATCTTATATCTAGGATAGCCTTATACCTATCCCATGCATGCTTAAACTCCTTCACTGTATTAACCTCTACCACTTCTACTGGAAGACTATTCCATGCATCCACTACCCTCTCAGTAAAGTAATACTTTCATTAGTCCCTGACCTTATCTTATATCTAGGATAGCCTTATACCTATCCCATGCATGCTTAAACTCCATCACTGTATTAACCTCTACCACTTCTACTGGACGACTATTCCATGCATCCACTACCCTCTCAGTAATGTAATACTTTCATTAGTCCCTGGCCTTATCTTATATCTAGGATAGCCTTATACCTATCCCATGCATGCTTAAACTCCTTCACTGTATTAACCTCTACCACTTCTATTGGAAGACTATTCCATGCATCCACTACCCTCTCAGTAATGTAATACTTTCATTAGTCCCTGGCCTTATCTTATATCTAGGATAGCCTTATACCTATCCCATGCATGCTTAAACTCCTTCACTGTATTAACCTCTACCGCTTCTACTGGAAGACTATTCCATGCATCCACTACCCTCTCAGTAATGTAATACTTTCATTAGTCCCTGGCCTTATCTTATATCTAGGATAGCCTTATACCTATCCCATGCATGCTTAAACTCCTTCACTGTATTAACCTCTACCACTTCTACTGGAAGACTATTCCATACATCCACTACCCTCTCAGTAATGTAATACTTTCATTAGTCCCTGGCCTTATCTTATATCTAGGATAGCCTTATACCTATCCCATGCATGCTTAAACTCCTTCACTGTATTAACCTCTACCACTTCTACTGGAAGACTATTCCATACATCCACTACCCTCTCAGTAAAGTAATACTTTCATTAGTCCCTGACCTTATCTTATATCTAGGATAGCCTTATAGCTATCCCATGCATGCTTAAACTCCTTCACTGTATTAACCTCTACCACTTCTACTGGAAGACTATTCCATACATCCACTACCCTCTCAGTAATGTAACGCTTTCATTAGTCCCTGACCTTATATCTAGGATAGCCTTATACCTACCCCATGCATGGTTACACTCCTTCACTGTATTAACCTCTACCACTTCTACTGGAAGGCTATTCCATGCATCCACTACCCTCTCAATAATGTAATACTTTCATTAGTCCCTGGCCTTATCTTATATCTAGGATAGCCTTATACCTATCCCATGCATGCTTAAACTCCTTCACTGTATTAACCTCTACCACTTCTATTGGAAGACTATTCCATGCATCCACTACCCTCTCAGTAATGTAATACTTTCATTAGTCCCTGGCCTTATCTTATATCTAGGATAGCCTTATACCTATCCCATGCATGCTTAAACTCCTTCACTGTATTAACCTCTACCACTTCTACTGGAAGACTATTCCATGCATCCACTACCCTCTCAGTAATGTAATACTTTCATTAGTCCCTGACCTTATCTTATATCTAGGATAGCCTTATACCTATCCCATGCATGCTTAAACTCCTTCACTGTATTAACCTCTACCACTTCTACTGGAAGACTATTCCATGCATCCACTACCCTCTCAGTAAAGTAATACTTTCATTAGTCCCTGACCTTATCTTATATCTAGGATAGCCTTATACCTATCCCATGCATGCTTAAACTCCATCACTGTATTAACCTCTACCACTTCTACTGGACGACTATTCCATGCATCCACTACCCTCTCAGTAATGTAATACTTTCATTAGTCCCTGGCCTTATCTTATATCTAGGATAGCCTTATACCTATCCCATGCATGCTTAAACTCCTTCACTGTATTAACCTCTACCACTTCTATTGGAAGACTATTCCATGCATCCACTACCCTCTCAGTAATGTAATACTTTCATTAGTCCCTGGCCTTATCTTATATCTAGGATAGCCTTATACCTATCCCATGCATGCTTAAACTCCTTCACTGTATTAACCTCTACCGCTTCTACTGGAAGACTATTCCATGCATCCACTACCCTCTCAGTAATGTAATACTTTCATTAGTCCCTGGCCTTATCTTATATCTAGGATAGCCTTATACCTATCCCATGCATGCTTAAACTCCTTCACTGTATTAACCTCTACCACTTCTACTGGAAGACTATTCCATACATCCACTACCCTCTCAGTAATGTAATACTTTCATTAGTCCCTGGCCTTATCTTATATCTAGGATAGCCTTATACCTATCCCATGCATGCTTAAACTCCTTCACTGTATTAACCTCTACCACTTCTACTGGAAGACTATTCCATACATCCACTACCCTCTCAGTAAAGTAATACTTTCATTAGTCCCTGACCTTATCTTATATCTAGGATAGCCTTATAGCTATCCCATGCATGCTTAAACTCCTTCACTGTATTAACCTCTACCACTTCTACTGGAAGACTATTCCATACATCCACTACCCTCTCAGTAATGTAACACTTTCATTAGTCCCTGACCTTATATCTAGGATAGCCTTATACCTACCCCATGCATGGTTACACTCCTTCACTGTATTAACCTCTACCACTTCTACTGGAAGGCTATTCCATGCATCCACTACCCTCTCAGTAATGTAATACTTTCATTAGTCCCTGGCCTTATCTTATATCTAGGATAGCCTTATACCTATCCCACGCATGCTTAAACTCCTTCACTGTATTAACCTCTACCACTTCTATTGGAAGACTATTCCATACATCCACTACCCTCTCAGTAATGTAATACTTTCATTAGTCCCTGGCCTTATCTTATATCTAGGATAGCCTTATACCTATCCCACGCATGCTTAAACTCCTTCACTGTATTAATCTCTACCACTTCTACTGGAAGACTATTCCATACATCCACTACCCTCTCAGTAAAGTAATACTTCCATTAGTTCCTGGCCTTATCTTATATCTAGGATAGCCTTATACCTATCCCATGCATGCTTAAACTCCTTCACTGTATTAACCTCTACCACTTCTACTGGAAGACTATTCCATCTATCCACTACCCTCTCAGTAAAGTAATACTTTCATTAGTCCCTGACCTTATCTTATATCTAGGATAGCCTTATACCTATCCCATGCATGCTTAAACTCCTTCACTGTATTAACCTCTACCACTTCTACTGGAAGACTATTCCATACATCCACTACCCTCTCAGTAATGTAATACTTTCATTAGTCCCTGACCTTATCTTATATCTAGGATAGCCTTATACCTATCCCATGCATGCTTCAACTCCTTCACTGTATTAACCTCTACCACTTCTACTGGAAGACTATTCCATACATCCACTACCCTCTCAGTAATGTAATACTTTCATTAGTCCCTGACCTTATCTTATATCTAGGATAGCCTTATACCTATCCCATGCATGCTTAAACTCCTTCACTGTATTAACCTCTACCACTTCTACTGGAAGACTATTGCATGCATCCACTACCCTCTCAGTAATGTAATACTATCATTAGTCCCTGGCCTTATCTTATATCTAGGATAGCCTTATACCTATCCCATGCATGCTTAAACTCCTTCACTGTATTAACCTCTACCACTTCTACTGGAAGACTATTGCATGCATCCACTACCCTCTCAGTAATGTAATACTTTCATTAGTCCCTGGCCTTATCTTATATCTAGGATAGCCTTATACCTATCCCACGCATGCTTAAACTCCTTCACTGTATTAACCTCTACCACTTCTACTGGAAGACTATTCCATCTATCCACTACCCTCTCAGTAAAGTAATACTTTAATTAATCCCTGACCTTATCTTATATCTAGGATAGCCTTATACCTATCCCATGCATGCTTAAACTCCTTCACTGTATTAACCTCTACCACTTCTACTGGAAGACTATTCCATACATCCACTACCCTCTCAGTAATGTAATACTTTCATTAGTCCCTGACCTTATCTTATATCTAGGATAGCCTTATACCTATCCCATGCATGCTTCAACTCCTTCACTGTATTAACCTCTACCACTTCTACTGGAAGACTATTCCATACATCCACTACCCTCTCAGTAATGTAATACTTTCATTAGTCCCTGGCCTTATCTTATATCTAGGATAGCCTTATACCTATCCCATGCATGCTTAAACTCCATCACTGTATTAACCTCTACCACTTCTACTGGAAGACTATTCCATACATCCACTACCCTCTCAGTAATGTAATACTTTCATTAGTCCCTGACCTTATCTTATATCTAGGATAGCCTTATACCTATCCCATGCATGCTTAAACTCCTTCACTGTATTAACCTCTACCACTTCTACTGGAAGACTATTGCATGCATCCACTACCCTCTCAGTAATGTAATACTATCATTAGTCCCTGGCCTTATCTTATATCTAGGATAGCCTTATACCTATCCCATGCATGCTTAAACTCCTTCACTGTATTAACCTCTACCACTTCTACTGGAAGACTATTGCATGCATCCACTACCCTCTCAGTAATGTAATACTTTCATTAGTCCCTGGCCTTATCTTATATCTAGGATAGCCTTATACCTATCCCACGCATGCTTAAACTCCTTCACTGTATTAACCTCTACCACTTCTACTGGAAGACTATTCCATACATCCACTACCCTCTCAGTAATGTAATACTTTCATTAGTCCCTGGCCTTATCTTATATCTAGGATAGCCTTATACCTATCCCATGCATGCTTAAACTCCTTCACTGTATTAACCTCTACCACTTCTACTGGAAGACTATTGCATGCATCCACTACCCTCTCAGTAATGTAATACTTTCATTAGTCCCTGGCCTTATCTTATATCTAGGAAAGCCTTATACCTATCCCATGCATGCTTAAACTCCTTCACTGTATTAACCTCTACCACTTCTACTGGAAGACTATTCCATACACCCACTACCCTCTCAGTAATGTAATACTTCCATTAGTCCCTGGCCTTATCTTATATCTAGGATAGCCTTATACCTATCCCATGCATGCTTAAACTCCTTCACTGTATTAACCTCTACCACTTCTACTGGAAGACTATTCCATGCATCCACTACCCTCTCAGTAATGTAATACTTTCATTAGTCCCTGGCCTTATCTTATATCTAGGATAGCCTTATACCTATCCCATGCATGCTTAAACTCCTTCACTGTATTACCCTCTACCACTTCTACTGGAAGACTATTCCATGCACCCACTACCCTCTCAGTAAAGTAATGCTCTCTGGTGTCCCCCCTGTCCTGGTAGTTTGCAGGGGGCTCACACCCCAGTCAGTGGGCACAATAAGATCCAGATCCACTCACCTCCACTGCATGAAAACTGCCCCAGACTCTGCTGATTGAAAACCTCCAACAGCCAATCACAGGCGTCCGCTGGGCCAAGTGGGCGGGTCTTACCATTCAAAGTATTCCTTACGGGTGAGCGAGCGGACACGTTGCTAGGTGACGGTATCTAATGACTCGGCCCGTTGCTAGGACCCATGGTGGTGCGATTAGGGCGCGGTTTAGAGCGTGTCGGGTCAGCTGATTGGAGCTGGCGGTGCTGATTGGCTGAGGCTGGACGTTGGGGCTTCCGGGTTGGGAAGGAGCCCCAGGGGATGTGATTGGAGCTCGGGGCAACATGGGGGACCTGGATTATACCATCGTGTTCCCGGAGCCAGGCCTGCAAGGTAACCCTCCTACCTACCTGCCTGTGCCACAGGTCTGCGGGCGGACAATGGACAGTATCATTACTGTGACTCATTATGTGTTATTATTATTATTATCAGTATACATTATTATTATCAGTATACATTATTATTATCAGTATACATTATTATTATTATTATCAGTATACATTATTATTATCAGTATACATTATTATTATCAGTATACATTATTATTATTATCAGTATACATTATTATTATTATCAGTATACATTATTATTATTATCAGTATACATTATTATTATTATCATCAGTATACATTATTATTATCAGTATACATTATTATTATCATCATCAGTATACATTATTATTATTATCAGTATACATTATTATTATCAGTATACATTATTATTATCATCATCAGTATACATTATTATTATTATCAGTATACATTATTATTATCAGTATACATTATTATTATCAGTATACATTATTATTATTATCAGTATACATTATTATTATCAGTATACATTATTATTATCATCATCAGTATACATTATTATTATCAGTATACATTATTATTATTATCAGTATACATTATTATTATCAGTATACATTATTATTATCATCATCAGTATACATTATTATTATCAGTATACATTATTATTATTATCAGTATACATTATTATTATCAGTATACATTATTATTATCAGTATACATTATTATTATTATTATCAGTATACATTATTATTATTATCAGTATACATTATTATTATCAGTATACATTATTATTATCATCATCAGTATACATTATTATTATCAGTATACATTATTATTATCAGTATACATTATTATTATTATTATCAGTATACATTATTATTATCAGTATGCATTATTATTATTATCAGTATACATTATTATTATCAGTATACATTATTATTATCATCATCAGTATACATTATTATTATTATCAGTATACATTATTAATATTATTATCAGTATACATTATTATTATTATTATCAGTATACATTATTATTATTATTATCAGTATACATTATTATTATCAGTATGCATTATTATTATTATCAGTATACATTATTATTATCAGTATACATTATTATTATCATCATCAGTATACATTATTATTATTATCAGTATACATTATTATTATTATCAGTATACATTATTATTATTATCAGTATGCATTATTATTATCAGTATACATTATTATTATCATCATCAGTATACATTATTATTATCAGTATACATTATTATTATTATCAGTATACATTATTATTATTATTATCAGTATGCATTATTATTATTATCAGTATGCATTATTATTATTATCAGTATACATTATTATTATTATTATCAGTATACATTATTATTATTATTATTATCAGTATGCATTATTATTATTATCAGTATACATTATTATTATTATCAGTATGCATTATTATTATCAGTATGCATTATTATTATTATCAGTATGCATTATTATTATTATCAGTATACATTATTATTATTATCATCAGTATACATTATTATTATTATCAGTATGCATTATTATTATTATCAGTATACATTATTATTATTATCAGTATGCATTATTATTATTATCAGTATGCATTATTATTATCAGTATACATTATTATTATCAGTATGCATTATTATTATTATCAGTGTACATTATTATTATCATCAGTATACATTATTATTATTATCAGTATACATTATTATTATCAGTATACATTATTATTATTATCCGTATGCATTATTATTATCAGTATACATTATTATTATCAGTATACATTATTATTATTATTATTATTATTATTATCAGTATACATTATTATTATCATCAGTATACATTATTATTATCAGTATGCATTATTATTATCAGTATACATTATTATTATTATCAGTACACATTATTATTATCAGAATACATTATTATTATCAGTATACATTATTATTATTATCAGTATGCATTATTATTATTATCAGTATACATTATTATTATTATCAGTATACATT
>CM069865.1:1437500-1457500 GCA_036172795.1 Pelodytes ibericus | reverse complement strand
GTGTGTATACTGGTTACGGTGGGAGACTGGAGCAGGTGTGTGTGTGTGTGTGTGTGTATACTGGTTACGGTGGGAGACTGGAGCAGGTGTGTGTGTGTGTGTGTGTGTATACTGGTTACGGTGGGAGACTGGAGCAGGTGTGTGTGTGTGTGTATACTGGTTACGGTGGGAGTCTGTATAGATCAAAATGCAAACAATTAACAGAAAACCCAATAAGCTGTTCTCCCTCTTTCTTCCTCATCTATAATGTTTTTCCTCTGCTGATAAATCATCCGTAAAATACACTAATTTGCTAATTAAACATCTGGTATTTTTAGGCTCTCTGTGGGGTGAGCATCGAGAACCTGTGGTCATTCTGCTTGGGTGGGGAGGCTGTAAAGACCAGCATTTGGCCAAATACAGCAACATTTACCACAGTCAGGTGAGTGATTGTGACCAGATCCCCTGGAGGAATCCCTGAACTGGATCTGTTTCAGTGTTTTGTAATGATTGCTATGTGTAAACCTTCTGTATGACTCTAGAAATCTGTCATGTTGAGCTTCAGATTTAAGTTTAATGGGAATCACTGGTGTAAAATGCGTTGGGGCATTGGGTTTGTGTATTTCCATTCATTCTTCCCATCCTCTCCGCCTTGCAGGGTTGTATTGTCATTAGATACACTGCATCTTGGAGCACCGTCTTCATCACTGAATCGTTTGGTCTCAGCAATCTCCGGCAGGAGGCCAAGAAGCTCCTGGAGCTGCTCTTCGATTACGAGATTGAGAAATGCCCCCTCCTGTTCCATGTTTTCAGCAATGGTGGCTTCATGCTGTACCGCTACATCGTGGAGCTGCTGCACTCACACCGCCAGCTGAGCAAACTGCGCGTTGTAGGGACCGTGTTTGACAGCTCCCCAGGGAACCGAAACGTGCGTGGCTCAGTGAGAGCGCTCAATGCCATCCTTAAACCGACCACCAACACTGTACTGCGCATCCTGGCCTTGGCTGCTTTCACCCTCCTGGTTGTGGTGCTGAGGATCATCTTGTACCCGGTGACCAGGCTCTTTCATGAGAATCACTATGATGCTTTGATAAATGACGTGTCGCCCTGGCCGCAGCTGTACCTGTATTCCCGTGGAGACCCCATCATCTCGTACCTGGATGTGGAGCACATGATCAGTGTGCGTCGAAAGCAGCACCTCCCTGTCAAGTCCTGCGACTTTGACACGTCTGCCCACGTGTGCCATTATCGCCAGTACTCGCAGAGGTATACAGACCTGTGCACATCCTTCCTGAAAAACTGCATCAGAGAATCCTCCGCTTTAATAAGCTCCTCGCGACCCTCATTGTAAGGAGAGGTTAAAGTAAAAGACAAAATAGCACTGTGATTTCTGTTAATGAGTCATTTTAATGAAGGTTTAATACACATCCTCTTGGCTGATTGCGTAGACCAGGGATCACCAATAGGGGGCTCTGCTGCAGGGACATAACTGGACAGACAGTGGTGTATTTAGGTGACAAGCTGTGCAGTAATCACAACACACAGAACATACATTACTTTCTGAGCAGTTATTTTCCTGCTGCAGAGCAACATGTGCAGCTCAGTCATCACTGCAGCGCCACCTATTGGGTGAAACGTCTTTCCTGAATTTATAACTGAATGTGAGCGCCATCTATTGGTGTCATGGGTTCCAGCATTTAAAGCAAGTTGTGCCTCAGCAGCGCCACCTGTTGGCTGTGCATTTATAGCATGAGCTATTCAGGTTGCATCAGACACATGTCAATGAGATTATCAATTGGATAATTTTAAAGCTCTAGCTGGCAGCGGTTTTTGCCTATAAACATTTCGTGTTTGGATGATCTGCCGCAGTGTAAATGCTGCACATGTCTGGCAAGGTCTTTGCATTCGTTGGAAGCAGTGGCTGATGTTGCACGTGGGGAGGGATACTATCCCAGGCTGATGTTGCACAGGTGGTGGTGGGGGGGGATACTATCCCTGGCTGATGTTGCACAGGTGGGGGGGGGGGGGGGGGGTGATACTATCCCTGGCTGATGTTGCACAGGTGGGGGGGGGGGGGGTACTATCCCTGGCTGATGTTGCACAGGTGTGGGGGGGGGGGGGGATACTATCCCTGGCTGATGTTGCACGGGGGGAGGGATACTATCCCAGGCTGATGTTGCACAGGTGGTGGTGGGGGGGGATACCTGTGCCTATCAGAGGCACACCAGCCCTAGTCACCGGCATCCCTGGCCAGTCAGAGGCACACCAGCCCTAGTCACCGGCATCCCTGGCCAGTCCGAGGCACACCAGCCCTAGTCACCGGCATCCCTGGCCAGTCAGAGGCACACCAGGCCTAGTCACCGGCATCCCTGGCAGTCAGAGGCACACCAGCCCTAGTCACCGGCATCCCTGGCCAGTCAGAGGCACACCAGCCCTAGTCACCGGCATCCCTGGCCAGTCCGAGGCACACCAGCCCTAGTCACCGGCATCCCTGGCAGTCAGAGGCACACCAGCCCTAGTCACCGGCATCCCTGGCCAGTCCGAGGCACACCAGCCCTAGTCACCGGCATCCCTGGCCAATCAGAGGCACACCAGCCCTAGTCACCGGCATCCCTGGCCAGTCCGAGGCACACCAGCCCTAGTCACCGGCATCCCTGGCCAGTCCGAGGCACACCAGCCCTAGTCACCGGCATCCCTGGCCAGTCAGAGGCACACCATCCCTAGTCACCGGCATCCCTGGCAGTCAGAGGCACACCAGCCCTAGTCACCGGCATCCCTGGCCAGTCAGAGGCACACCAGCCCTAGTCACCGGCATCCCTGGCAGTCAGAGGCACACCAGCCCTAGTCACCGGCATCCCTGGCCAGTCAGATATGATCGGTTCAGGTTTTTGTGAGGCTGGGACAGACCTTTCAGAAGGATGGCTGGGATATTTTCCTGCAGTGTCTCCCAAGAAGCTGACAATCTAAACAAGTGTTACCCAAATATTATGGTAAAAATCTTAAAAAGAAACAATTTACAAATGTTATGTTTTAAAGACTGAATGTCCCCTGCAATGAGCAGCTCATTATGTGGCATTGACCCCCTGGATCCTGTATAATCCCCCTTTATCCCAAGTCTGCCATTACAATGATCCAGACAGGAAGCGGTGCATGCTGGGAAGGTGCTGAGTACACACATATTACAGGGCCGGGTAGTGGAAGTGAGTGAATTTAATGCGCTATTGATTAGTGCTGAGTACCCTTTAGGAGAGCGTCTGACGTTATCAGCTACTTAAATTCCTCAAAAAGTCACAAGCCTCGTGTTATTAAGTGTTCGCAGTATTTTAACCTTACGGGAAACTCCTGTGTGATACAAGGCATTATACGCTCTGCGCCGTGTTACTGGCTAATGGAAGATGGGTCATATCACATCGGTCTTTATAATGAAAAAGCAGCAAAATCGGAAGTTTTTTAAATCTTTACTCAGGACTTTTACATGTAACGGAAGTAAAATGAATCATTGACCTTTCAGTGATAGAGCCGTGTGGCCCAATCAATGAATAGATGCTGTGCTAATCTCCCAGCAGATAAAGTGTTATCAATATCAGTAACGACATAATGAAAGCATCAATACTGCATCAGAGGGGGGCAGCATGTCAGCGCAGTGGGCGGGCTGAGGGCTAATGGATGAGAAATGAGCCATATTATACTGGATTTTTATATTGCTTTGGTTTTTTTCCTACATGTGAGTTTCATTTTATTAATGCCCCCTGGGCCGCTCGGGGTAACCTGACACGGGGAGGGGAAGGCCGGGGTGCATTTCTTTTCACATCTCCCACAGACGAGGCTCTGGCTGGGATCAGTAGGTCGGGATAGAAGGCACCAAGGTCAGGTATGCTCCATAGTTTGGCCTTCCACGCAGACCCCTCCCTGTCACTACCTTCACAGCCTTTCTCCCCTCTGGGATCTGAGGGACAGAAGGGCCAGTGAAAGCTGTCTGTCTGCTGGTTCTAATGAGTGGACTGATGAAGTCTCTGTGGGACCCTAAATACATTTCACCTGGGCTAAGGTTCCAGGCCGCCCCTGATTGGTACTCTGGGTGCAGCCTGATCAGTCCAGTGCTGGACAAGCAAAATAACAGAAAGTTGTAGAATCGTGTAATCCAAGTATCTAATATTTAACTTGTTTTACTTTGTGGGTCACAAATGTTTTCCGCCCAATAAATGATTCTGCATGTTCCTGTTATTTTGCAGATTAATACATGATTACTGTGTTTGTATGTAACATGTAACATGACTGGTATTTATAGAGCATTAGGTATTTGCTACGCCCTCTATTGGTTCCCGTAAAAATGACAGTAGGTCATTCCAGGGCATTGACTGTAGCTTGAAACGGATTGGGCGCCCTCTATTGGTAGTATGAGCAATTGATGCCTTACATCAATCTTTCCAAAGGGATGCTTTGTGGCGCCATCTCTTGGTGGCAGTGGGAATGACAAGCACCATTCCCTTTCTCGTCTGCTAGCGCTGATTGGATCTGACGCGCCCCCTGTTGGCCGTGAAATGTTTCACACCGTTTATTCCCTTGGATTGTAGCTTTACTCTGTTAGCTTTTTTTTTCTTTTAATCATTTTTATTTAATTATTAGAATAAATAAATATCTTCACCAATACAACGTGAACGTTTTGTTTTTTTGTGCATTATATTTTATTAATTTTTTCAATCGCCAGCATAGTTGCGAAGAAATGTTTTTATAATAAATAATGATAATTGTGTTTTCAGTCTGCAGATTTGAAATAATAAACATTAGTTATTCTCTGTCTGAACTGATTCTCTGTAAAGCACAGTAACTAGACAAGCCTGAGAGAATAGTGTTATTAGTGATATCATTATATCTGGGTGCCAGGTCTGCCGTATGTCACTGACATAGACCAGGAGGATGTTCCCACCCTCTCTCTCTCTCTCTCTCTCTCTATATATATATACATATCATGTCCAGAGTTAGGGCCCTTCTCACGTCTCCAGGTGCCACTGGATTAAATGAAGGTTGTTTTGGGGTGAAAAGGTTATTATTATTACCAGGTTTGTTTGTGTACAGATTATATTAATGGGGGGATTTCTAACAGAGGCGCAATCTCTGCACCACTCCCCACCCTCCTCCTGCTGCAAACTACCCTCAAAATCTGCCACCCCTCGGTGGACACCATGATCTTCAGTCGCTGCTATACATACGATTATTGTTCTGACACTTTAAAGTACATCTGCGTTATAATCCCCCCAGTGAGACCCTGCATTATAATCCCCCCAGTGAGACCCTGCGTTATAATCCCCCCCAGAGAGACCCTGCATTATAATCCCCCCCAGAGAGATCCTGCGTTATAATCCCCCCCCCAGTGAGACCCTGCGTTATAATCCCCCCAGAGAGACCCTGCATTATAATCCCCCCAGTGAGACCCTGCGTTATAATCCCCCCCAGAGAGACCCTGCATTATAATCCCCCCCAGAGAGATCCTGCGTGATAATCCCCCCCAGTGAGACCCTGCGTTATAATCCCCCCCAGTGAGACCCAGCATTATAATCCCCCCAGAGAGACCCTGCGTTATAATCCCCCCAGAGAGACCCTGCATTATAATCCCCCCAGTGAGACCCTGCGTTATAATCCCCCCAGTGAGACCCTGCGTTATAATCCCCCCAGTGAGACCCTGCATTATAATCCCCCCAGAGAGACCCTGCGTTATAATCCCCCCAGTGAGACCCTGCGTTATAATCCCCCCAGTGAGACCCTGCGTTATTATCCCCCCCCAGAGAGACCCTGCGTTATAATCCCCCCTGTGAGACCCTGCATTATAATCCCCCCAGTGAGACCCTGCATTATAACCCCCCCATCGAGACCCTGCGTTATAATCCCCCCCAGAGAGACCCTGCATTATAATCCCCCCCAGTGAGACCCTGCGTTATAATCCCCCCAGAGAGACCCTGCATTATAATCCCCCCCATCGAGACCCTGCGTTATAATCCCACCCAGAGAGACCCTGCATTATAATCCCCCCAGTGAGACCCTGCGTTATAATCCCCCCCGGTGAGACCCTGCATTATAATCCCGCCTGTGAGACCCTGCGTTATAATCCCCCCTGTGAGACCCTGCATTATAATCCCCCCTGTGAGACCCTGCGTTATAATCCCCCCTGTGAGACCCTGCGTTATAATCCCCCAGTGAGATCCTGCGTTATAATCCCCCCCAGTGAGATCCTGCGTTATAATCCCCCCTGTGAGACCCTGCATTATAACCCCCCCAGTGAGACCCTGCGTTATAATCCCCCCCAGTGAGACCCTGCATTATAATCCCCCCATGTGAGACCCTGCATTATAACCCCCCCAGTGAGACCCTGCGTTATAATCCCCCCCAGTGAGACCCTGCATTATAATCCCCCCTGTGAGACCCTGCGTTATAATCCCCCGAGTGAGACCCTGCATTATAATCCCCCCAGTGAGACCCTGTTATAATCCCCCCATTGACTCCCTACTGTATAGCCCCCCACATTAATTCACTGATTTATAACCAGACCCCCATTGAGATCCACCTTGTTATGTTCTCTTTGATTAACGAGCTGGCAGTAGCTAATTGATAAGGCATTAATCAGACACATTCTCTTCACTGCGATAGACAGGGATTCGATTCCCAAATAGAGAAACCGGCTCCATCCTGGTGCAGTCCCAGTCCAAGGCCCCCGCCCCCCAGGATCAGTCCCAGTCCAAGGCCCCCGTCCCCCAGGATCAGTCCCAGTCCAAGGCCCCCGCCCCCCAGGATCAGTCCCAGTCCAAGGCCCCCGTCCCCCAGGATCAGTCCCAGTCCAAGGCCCCCGCCCCCCAGGATCAGTCCCAGTCCAAGGCCCCCGCCCCCCAGGATCAGTCCCAGTCCAAGGCCCCCGCCCCCCAGGATCAGTCCCAGTCCAAGGCCCCCGCCCCCCAGGATCAGTCCCAGTCCAAGGCCCCCGCCCCCCAGGATCAGTCCCAGTCCAAGGCCCCCGTCCCCCAGGATCAGTCCCAGTCCAAGGCCCCCGCCCCCCAGGATCAGTCCCAGTCCAATGCCCCCGCCCCCCAGGATCAGTCCCAGTCCAATGCCCCCGCCCCCCAGGATCAGTCCAAGGCCCCCACCCCCAGGATCAGTCCCAGTCCAAGGCCCCCGCCCCCCAGGATCAGTCCCAGTCCAAGGCCCCCGCCCCCCAGGATCAGTCCCAGTCCAAGGCCCCCGCCCCCCAGGATCAGTCCCAGTCCAAGGCCCCCGCCCCCCAGGATCAGTCCCAGTCCAAGGCCCCCGCCCCCCAGGATCAGTCCAAGGCCCCCGCCCCCCAGGATCAGTCCCAGTCCAAGGCCCCCGCCCCCCAGGATCAGTCCAAGGCCCCCCGCCCCCCAGGATCAGTCCAAGGCCCCCCGCCCCCCAGGATCAGTCCCAGTCCAAGGCCCCCCGCCCCCCAGGATCAGTCCAAGGCCCCCGCCCCCCAGGATCAGTCCAAGGCCCCCGCCCCCCAGGATCAGTCCCTCCTGGATCCAGACACCAAACAATAGTCCAAGAGCGAGGGTCATACATGTTATGTCCCTCCAGGACCAGGTGGCATGTTGGTGAATTGGTTGAGATGTCTCTGCCCCCCAGACCGGTAAAATAAAGTCTTTCCCACCTCCTGCTGCCGGCTCTGCTCCCTGGACGAGCTGAGGAATCCGGGGGGGGGGGGGATAATGCTGTATAAATCCCTCCTAATGAGCAGATGTCGCTATGCAAAAGGGAGTTTTCTGAAAGGCCTTGAGAAATAAAAATACTCATGTGATAAACAGGCAGCTGTCTGAGCAGAAGATGTGAATATTTATCAATATATTCTATTTACAGAGCGTAAACAGACATGATCTGCGTCTAATATGTACAGACTGACGCAATCACACGTGTGTAATATGATGGACACCTGACAATCGCATGTTCTGATCTAACCACAGGGGGCGCATGTTCTGATCTAACCACAGGGGGCGCATGTTCTGATCCAACCACAGGGGGCGCATGTTCTGATCTAACCACAGGAGGCGAATGTTCTGATCCAACCACAGGGGGCGCATGTTCTGATCTAACCACAAGGGGCGCATGTTCTGATCCAACCACAGGGGGCGCATGTTCTGATCTAACCACAGGGGGCGCATGTTCTGATCTAACCACAGGGGGCGCATGTTCTGATCTAACCACAGGGGGCGCATGTTCTGATCTAACCACAGGAGGCGCATGTTCTGATCCAACCACAGGGGGCGCATGTTCTGATCTAACCACAAGGGGCGCATGTTCTGATCCAACCACAAGGGGCGCATGTTCTGATCTAACCACAAGGGGCGCATGTTCTGATCTAACCACAGGGGGCGCATGTTCTGATCTAACCACAAGGGGCGCATGTTCTGATCTAACCACAGGGGGCGCATGTTCTGATCTAACCACAGGGGGCGCATGTTCTGATCTAACCACAGAGGGCCCATGTTCTGATCCAACCACAAGGGGGCGCATGTTCTGATCTAACCACAGGAGGCGCATGTTCTGATCTAACCACAGGAGGCGCATGTTCTGATCTAACCACAGGGGGCGCATGTTCTGATCTAACCACAGGAGGCGCATGTTCTGATCTAACCACAGGGGGCGCATGTTCTGATCTAACCACTAGGGGGCGCATGTTCTGATCTAACCACAAGGTGCGCATGTTCTGATCTAACCACAGGAGGCGCATGTTCTGATCTAACCACAGGGGGCGCATGTTCTGATCTAACCACAGGAGGCGCATGTTCTGATCTAACCACAGGGGGGCGCATGTTCTGATCTAACCACAGGGGGCGCATGTTCTGATCCAACCACAGGGGGCGCATGTTCTGATCTAACCACAGGGGGCGCATGTTCTGATCTAACCACAGGGGGCGCATGTTCTGATCTAACCACAGGAGGCGCATGTTCTGATCTAACCACAGGGGGCGCATGTTCTGATCTAACCACAGGAGGCGCATGTTCTGATCTAACCACAGGGGGCGCATGTTCTGATCTAACCACAGGGGGCGCATGTTCTGATCTAACCACAAGGGGCGCATGTTCTGATCCAACCACAGGGGGCGCATGTTCTGATCTAACCACAGGGGGCGCATGTTCTGATCTAACCACAGGGGGCGCATGTTCTGATCTAACCACTAGGGGGCGCATGTTCTGATCTAACCACAGGGGGCGCATGTTCTGATCTAACCACAGGGGGCGCATGTTCTGATCTAACCACAGAGGGCGCATGTTCTGATCTAACCACAGGGGGCGCATGTTCTGATCTAACCACAGGGGGCGCATGTTCTGATCTAACCACTAGGGGGCGCATGTTCTGATCTAACCACAGGGGGCGCATGTTCTGATCTAACCACAGGGGGCGCATGTTCTGATCTAACCACAGGAGGCGCATGTTCTGATCTAACCACAGGGGGCGCATGTTCTGATCTAACCACAGGTTTAAATGTGTCTGCTGTGGGTTTATACACTGGAGTCACTGTCACTGCCGGATATTTGGCTCTGATAATATAACGCTGATTCGTTTTGTTCACTAACAGGTGAGCTGCAGGACGGACGGTTTATCTATACATTGTGCTGGGACAAACAGAGGCGCCCTGTACAATGTATCATTACTGAGCCCTTTATGTGAATAAGCCCCTCCAGTGACATCTCGCTATTAATCCCTTGCATTAACCATTTCCTTGCCGGAGCAGCAACTGAGCCGCTTCCTTCTGTCAGTGAAAAGGTTAAAAACAAATCCTAATCAGAAATCCGGCGGTTTTCCTTCGCCGAGCTCATTGCTGCGGCAAGCTGCGTTTGTTTAATTAAGTGCTTTGCCTGCTGGGAGCATCTTTACATCCACAACAAACACACAATGTAACACAGCACATTCATTACTGGTAATTAGATATGGATTCCCCAACAACTTTATCCTTTTTGATAAATTACTCCCCAGACGCTCACTACTCGCGATTTGCACATTCTCAATGTATTCGATAAATCACTCGCTTCTTCCTTTTACTCTTTTTATTTTTTGGATTTTTCCGTTGAAGGGGCGGAGAGAATATATATGAAATAAGATAACAGTAACTGTCCATTAGTTTGATTTAATCGCTTCTGATCGCCCGAGATCTCTCATCTCCATCTGAATTGGAAGATTATTTACTTTTATATCTGCTCTTGAAATCTGATTTACTTTTAATAATCATTCCTGGAATTAAAGAGTAAGACGATTAAGATCCTTAAAGCAGCTTCTAGAGAGTGAGCAGAATGTCCCAAAAAATCTAATTATATTAACCAGCAAAGAACAAAGAAATCTAAAAATAAACCTTGAATTAAATCAGATCAGTTTAGTTATCATCTAATTGTAATACTTTCCAAATTCTTAAATTAGTGATCAAAGCCCTTCCCAGAAGCCCCACAAGCCACATATCTGGTGCCCACAGCAGACTCTACCAGAATTGGCGGGTTCTACAGTTCCACATTTTTTGGGGGTGATCTGTAATTAAAGGCACTATATGACCTAAACACTGCTTATTCTGTGACTGTATCACCTAAACACTGCTTATACTGTGACTGTATCACCTAAACACTGCTTATACCGTGACTGTATCACCCAAACACTGCTTATACTGTGACTGTATCACCCAAACACTGCTTATACCGTGACTGTATCACCCAAACACTGCTTATACTGTGACTGTATCAGCTAAACACTGCCTATACTGTGACTGTATCACCTAAACACTGTCTATACCGTGACTGTATCACCTAAACACTGCTTATACCGTGACTGTATCACCTAAACACTGCTTATACTGTGACTGTATCACCTAAACACTGCTTATACTGTGACTGTATCACCCAAACACTGCTTATACTGTGACTGTATCACCCAAACACTGTCTATACTGTGACTGTATCACCTAAACACTGCTTATACTGTGACTGTATCACCTAAACACTGCTTATACTGTGACTGTATCACCCAAACACTGTCTATACTGTGACTGTATCACCTAAACACTGCTTATACTGTGACTGTATCACCCAAACACTGCTTATACTGTGACTGTATCAGCTAAACACTGCTTATACTGTGACTGTATCACCTAAACACTGTCTATACCGTGACTGTATCACCTAAACACTGCTTATACTGTGACTGTATCACCTAAACACTGCTTATACTGTGACTGTATCACCTAAACACTACTTATACTGTGACTGTATCACCCAAACACTGCTTATCCTGTGACTGTATCACCCAAACACTGCTTATACTGTGACTGTATCACCCAAACACTGTCTATACTGTGACTGTATCACCTAAACACTGCTTATACTGTGACTGTATCACCCAAACACTGCTTATACTGTGACTGTATCAGCTAAACACTGCTTATACTGTGACTGTATCACCTAAACACTGTCTATACCGTGACTGTATCACCTAAACACTGCTTATACTGTGACTGTATCACCTAAACACTGCTTATACTGTGACTGTATCACCTAAACACTACTTATACTGTGACTGTATCACCCAAACACTGCTTATCCTGTGACTGTATCACCCAAACACTGCTTATACCGTGACTGTATCACCTAAACACTGCTTATACTGTGACTGTATCATCTAAACACTGCTTATACTGTGACTGTATCACCTAAACACTGCTTATACTGTGACTGTATCACCCAAACACTGCTTATCCTGTGACTGTATCACCCAAACACTGCTTATACTGTGACTGTGTCACCTAAACACTGCTTATACTGTGTCACCTAAACACTGCTTATACTGCGACTGTATCACCTAAACACTGCTTATACTGTGACTGTATCACCTAAACACTGCTTATACTGTGACTGTATCACCCAAACACTGCTTATACTGTGACTGTATCGCCTAAACACTGCTTATACTGTGACTGTATCACCCAAACACTGCTTATACTGTGACTGTATAACCTAAACACTGCTTATACTGTGACTGTATCGCCCAAACACTGCTTATACTGTGACTGTATCACCCAAACACTGCTTATACTGTGACTGTATCACCTAAACACTGCTTATACTGTGTCACCTAAACACTGCTTATACTGCGACTGTATCACCCAAACACTGCTTATACTGTGACTGTATCACCCAAACACTGCTTATACTGTGACTGTATCACCTAAACACTGCTTATACTGTGACTGTATGACCCAAACACTGCTTATACTGTGACTGTATCACCTAAACACTGCTTATACTGTGACTGTATCACCTAAACACTGCTTATACTGTGACTGTATCACCCAAACACTGCTTATACTGTGACTGTATCACCTAAACACTGCTTATACTGTGACTGTATCACCTAAACACTGCTTGTTCTGTGACTGTATCACCTAAACACTGCTTATACTGTGACTGTATCACCTAAACACTGTCTATACTGTGACTGTATCACCCAAAACACTGCTTATACTGTGACTGTGTCACCTAAACACTGCTTATACTGTGACTGTGTCACCTAAACACTGCTTATACTGTGTCACCTAAACACTGCTTATACTGCGACTGTATCACCTAAACACTGCTTATACTGTGACTGTATCACCTAAACACTGCTTATACTGTGACTGTATCACCCAAACACTGCTTATACTGTGACTGTATCGCCTAAACACTGCTTATACTGTGACTGTATAACCTAAACACTGCTTATACTGTGACTGTATCGCCCAAACACTGCTTATACTGTGACTGTATCACCCAAACACTGCTTATACTGTGACTGTATCACCTAAACACTGCTTATACTGTGTCACCTAAACACTGCTTATACTGCGACTGTATCACCCAAACACTGCTTATACTGTGACTGTATCACCCAAACACTGCTTATACTGTGACTGTATCACCTAAACACTGCTTATACTGTGACTGTATGACCCAAACACTGCTTATACTGTGACTGTATCACCTAAACACTGCTTATACTGTGACTGTATCACCTAAACACTGCTTATACTGTGACTGTATCACCCAAACACTGCTTATACTGTGACTGTATCACCTAAACACTGCTTATACTGTGACTGTATCACCTAAACACTGCTTGTTCTGTGACTGTATCACCTAAACACTGCTTATACTGTGACTGTATCACCTAAACACTGCTTATACTGTGACTGTATCACCCAAACACTGCTTATACTGTGACTGTATTACCTAAAGACTGCTTATGCTTATACTGTGACTGTATCACCCAAACACTGCTTATACTGTGACTGTCACCTAAACACTGCTTATACTGTGACTGTATCACCCAAACACTGCTTATACTGTGACTGTATCACCTAAACACTGCTTATACTGTGACTGTATCACCTAAACACTGCTTGTTCTGTGACTGTATCACCTAAACACTGCTTATACTGTGACTGTATCACCTAAACACTGTCTATACTGTGACTTTATCACCCAAAACACTGCTTATACTGTGACTGTGTCACCTAAACACTGCTTATACTGTGACTGTGTCACCTAAACACTGCTTATACTGTGACTGTATCAGCTAAACACTGCTTATACTGTGACTGTATCAGCTAAACACCGCTTATACTGTGACTGTGTCACCTAAACACTGCTTATACTGTGACTGTATCAGCTAAACACTGCTTATACTGTGACTGTATCAGCTAAACACCGCTTATACTTTGACTGTGTCACCTAAACACTGCTTATACTGTGACTGTATCACCTAAACACTGCGTATTCTGTGACTGTATGATCTAAACACCGCTTATACTGTGACTGTATCACCTAAACACTGCTTATACTGTGACTGTATCACCCAAACACTGCTTATACTGTGACTGTATCACCCAAACACTGGTTATACTGTGACTGTATCACCAAAACACTGCTTATACTGTGACTGTATCACCTAAACACTGCTTATACTGTGACTGTGTCACCTAAACACTGCTTATACTGTGACTGTATCACCTAAACACTGCTTATACTGTGACTGTATCACCTAAACACTGCTTATCCTGTGACTGTATCACCTAAACACTGCTTATACTGTGACTGTATCACCCAAACACTGGTTATACTGTGACTGTATCACCAAAACACTGCTTATACTGTGACTGTATCACCCAAACACTGCTTATACTGTGACTGTATCACCCAAACACTGGTTATACTGTGACTGTATCACCAAAACACTGCTTATACTGTGACTGTATCACCTAAACACTGCTTATACTGTGACTGTATCACCTAAACACTGCTTATACTGTGACTGTATCACCTAAACACTGCTGATACTGTGACTGTATCACCTAAACACTGCTTATACTGTGACTGTAGAGAAATCATCTATACATTGTGTTAACAAAACTGCAATAAAATGCATAAATTAGGATAAACATGTTGTAACTGTCTGTGGATTCTCCTGCTTATGACATCACCTGTTGCTTGTTATGCAAATGAACTACTTGTCAATGGGAATTTGCATATGAAGTTACCTGTGATGTTGTAAACAGGCGATGCCACAGACAAGGCATATTATATCCCATGGGATCACTCCCATCACACAGGTTACAAACTCTTCAAGCTCTAGTTATCACTAAGGCTGCATTTCTAAGATTTCCCTATTGGAGCCACATTATGTTTGTCCAGCACTAGACCAACGTACTCCAATATAAGGTCCTAACACTAAACGATTTGGTCATTTCAGCAGCCCCCCCTTATAATAAATGCAACACTATATGGACAAAACTATAGGACCCCTGACATTACACAAGAACTTCATGACATCACATTATAAATACACAGATATTAATATATAGTTGGTCCCTTTGCAGTATAACGGTTTCCAGTCTTCTGGGAAGGTTTCCACATGATTCCCATTCATCCAGTAGACCATTTGTGAGGTCAGACACTGATGTTGGATGAGAAGGTCTGGCTCCCAATCTCCATTACAGTTCATCCCAAAGGTGTTTGATGGGGTTGAGGTCAGAGCTCTGTGCACCAGTCATGTTCTTCCAAACATATATTTCTCTTACTTTATGCATTTGCTGGAGTCCTGCTGACATAAAGTAGAGATAATTTTTGATAATTTTTTCCCCTCTACATTCACAGGACAAGCAGTATTTTGGTGATCGAGATGTATTTGTATTTTACCCAGTAAGCGCTGTTTAGGTGATGGCCCCCCCTACCCCCCCCCCCCGGCAGTCACTCTCCTAACTGAATCAGCAGCTCCAGCTCTGCAACCAGAAACCGCAGCGCCGGACAATGTGCGCCAAGCAAGGTGTAAATTACCCGTGGAACAGACAGAAAGTATAATGAACGAGCTGTGAGGACAAGAGACGGGAAGCCAAGCAGCATCGATCAGTCTCCAGAAATGTTTGTAAACCTTTAATAATGGCGCCACACTTTGCAGTCCCAGAGCAGTGCGGCCCGTGACCTCTAAATGCAATTTCTATAGATCCCCACCTGAGTGGTGTATAACTCAGGTACCACAGAGCCAGGGGGCCGTGTAACCCAACACTGTGGGCTCTGCCCCACTAATGCAAAGTGTATAGATCTGTTTGGACTGCAGATTAGGTTTCCTGCTCTGTCAAAGAAAATTGCAAAATAATTCAGCTTTCGTGACTTCATTACATCTGGGTTTAACAAAACCAACACTTCCTGGCCGTCCTCCCCCTCCCTGCAGCTTGACAATAACCTTTCACCTCGTCCAAACCATATTGACAAGGTCAGAGGCCAATGCACACACGCCTAAACCAATCAATAGCAATTGGGTTTCTATATCTCATCTGTGATCAGTGAGCAATTTAACTCTCCAGGATGAGTCTGTGTTTGTTTTAAATAACACTTCCCATCGGCAGATATAACCAGAAGGAACTGATGTTGGTTAAACAGCTCATTATCCGTCACCTCTGCTTCCTTATCTTGCCTTGGGCAAGGTGAACTTCTGAATGCCAAAGCCAAATATCCATCTCCAAAGTCCAGCTTCAAGTTAAGACAGGGGATCTGCAATTTCTTGTCTCACAATTCTGACCGTCAGCTGCACTTACTGCACTGAGGTATTAAAAGTAAGACTTGAGCAGCTCCTGTGTTCAAATCAGGGTGCTGGGGTAACTCCTGTGTGTAAATCAGGGTGCTGGGGTAACTCCTGACTGTAAATCATGGTGCTGGGGTAATTCCTGAGTGTATATTTGGGTGCTGGGGTAATGAGAAAACCAGTTTATGTATTTACTGCTTATTGGCATCAGATAAAGACATTTGTGTATTTATAGCTCAATGTCTTCATCATATAAATCATTAAAAAAATATAAGAAATAAATATATATCCACCTATTTTTCATGGGCCCTGAGACCCAGAAACGTCCCTGTTGCCTATGACTCTTTATTATATTATCGGACTGATACATGAGGTAGAGAGCCTTGCTCACAGAGCTTACAATCTAGATAAAAGGGAATTACAGACTGTGTTATATGAGCAGAGACAGACTGATACATGAGGTACAGAGCCTTGCTCACAGAGCTTACAATCTAGATAAAAGGGAATTACAGACTGTGTTATATGAACAGAGAAGGACTGATACATGAGGTAGAGAGCCTTGCTCACAGAGCTTACAATCTAGATAAAAGGGAATTACAGACTGCGCTATATGAACAGAGACAGACTGATACATGAGGTAGAGAGCCTTGCTCACAGAGCTTACAATCTAGATAAAAGGGAATTACAGACTGCGTTATATGAACAGAGACAGACTGATACATGAGGTAGAGAACCCTGCTCACAGAGCTTACAATATAGATAAAAGGGAATTACAGACTGTATTATATGAACAGAGACAGACTGATACATGAGGTAGAGAGCCTTGCTCACAGAGCTTACAATCTAGATAAAAGGGAATTACAGACTGCGTTATATGAACAGAGACAGACTGATACATGAGGTAGAGAGACTTGCTCACAGAGCTTACAATCTAGATAAAAGGGAATTACAGACTGCGTTATTTGAACAGAGACAGACTGATACATGAGGTAGAGAGACTTGCTCACAGAGCTTACAATCTAGATAAAAGGGAATTACAGACTGTGATATATGAACAGAAACTGATACATGAGGTAGAGAGCCTTGCTCACAGAGCTTACAATCTAGATAAAAGGGAATTACAGACTGCGTTATATGAACAGAGACAGACTGATACACGAGGTAGAGAGCCCTGCTCACAGAACTTACAATCTAGATAAAAGGGAATTACAGACTGCGTTATATGAACAGAGACAGACTGATACACGAGGTAGAGAGCCTTGCTCACAGAGCTTACAATCTAGATAAAAGGGAATTACAGACTGCGTTATATGAACAGAGACAGACTGATACATGAGGTAGAGAGCCTTGCTCACAGAGCTTACAATCTAGATAAAAGGGAATTACAGACTGCGTTATATGAACAGAGACAGACTGATACATGAGGTAGAGAGCCTTGCTCACAGAGCTTACAATCTAGATAAAAGGGAATTACAGACTGTGTTATATGAACAGAGACAGACTGATACATGAGGTAGAGAGCCTTGCTCACAGAGCTTACAATCTAGATAAAAGGGAATTACAGACTGTGTTATATGAACAGAGACAGACTGATACATGAGGTAGAGAGCCTTGCTCACAGAGCTTACAATCTAGATAAAAGGGAATTACAGACTGCATTATATGAACAGACAGACTGATACATGAGGTAGAGAGCCTTGCTCACAGAGCTTACAATCTAGATAAAAGGGAATTACAGACTGCATTATATGAACAGACAGACTGATACATGAGGTAGAGAGCCCTGCTCACAGAGCTTACAATCTAGATAAAAGGGAATTACAGACTGCATTATATGAACAGACAGACTGATACATGAGGTAGAGAGCCCTGCTCACAGAGCTTACAGTCTAGATAAAAGGGAATTACAGACTGCATTATATGAACAGACAGACTGATACATGAGGTACAGAGCCTTGCTCACAGAGCTTACAATCTAGATAAAAGGGAATTACAGACTGCGTTATTTGAACAGAGACAGACTGATACATGAGGTAGAGAGACTTGCTCACAGAGCTTACAATCTAGATAAAAGGGAATTACAGACTGTGATATATGAACAGAAACTGATACATGAGGTAGAGAGCCTTGCTCACAGAGCTTACAATCTAGATAAAAGGGAATTACAGACTGCGTTATATGAACAGAGACAGACTGATACACGAGGTAGAGAGCCCTGCTCACAGAACTTACAATCTAGATAAAAGGGAATTACAGACTGCGTTATATGAACAGAGACAGACTGATACACGAGGTAGAGAGCCTTGCTCACAGAGCTTACAATCTAGATAAAAGGGAATTACAGACTGCGTTATATGAACAGAGACAGACTGATACATGAGGTAGAGAGCCTTGCTCACAGAGCTTACAATCTAGATAAAAGGGAATTACAGACTGCGTTATATGAACAGAGACAGACTGATACATGAGGTAGAGAGCCTTGCTCACAGAGCTTACAATCTAGATAAAAGGGAATTACAGACTGTGTTATATGAACAGAGACAGACTGATACATGAGGTAGAGAGCCTTGCTCACAGAGCTTACAATCTAGATAAAAGGGAATTACAGACTGTGTTATATGAACAGAGACAGACTGATACATGAGGTAGAGAGCCTTGCTCACAGAGCTTACAATCTAGATAAAAGGGAATTACAGACTGCATTATATGAACAGACAGACTGATACATGAGGTAGAGAGCCTTGCTCACAGAGCTTACAATCTAGATAAAAGGGAATTACAGACTGCATTATATGAACAGACAGACTGATACATGAGGTAGAGAGCCCTGCTCACAGAGCTTACAGTCTAGATAAAAGGGAATTACAGACTGCATTATATGAACAGACAGACTGATACATGAGGTACAGAGCCTTGCTCACAGAGCTTACAATCTAGATAGGGAATTACAGACTGTGTTATATGAACAGAGACAGACTGATACATGAGGTAGAGAGCCCCGCTCACAGAGCTTACAATCTAGATAAAAGGGAATTACAGACTGCGTTATATGAACAGAGACAGACTGATACATGAGGCAGAGAGCCTTGCTCACAGAGCTTACAGTCTAGATAAAAGGGAATTACAGACTGCATTATATGAACAGACAGACTGATACATGAGGTACAGAGCCCTGCTCACAGAGCTTACAATCTAGATAAAAGGGAATTACAGACTGGGGCTGGTATAATGACGGGGGGAGTTGGGGGGACACAACAATGTGTTCTTCCCCAGGCGACTCTGGTCCTGTGAGTACAGCCTGGAGCCTCTCTCGGGACATGTGAAATCCAGCAGCAGCTCCTGTCATTGAATTTACTGACCAGCAAGTGGCAGCATTGACTGGTGCTCAGGATGGATGTAAAGCTCCCCAGTTACAGGATCGCTCCTGTCCCCTGAGCTGCAGACACAGGTTTCACATCATTTATTAAAGTACAAAATAAGAAAATATAAAGAATGATCTGGACTCAAACTTATTTTCGCCTTAGATGATTGGACTACATGACCTGTAGTTATAGGAAATGTAGTCCCCACAGCTGGAGTGCCAAATCACTTGCCTGTGTCATTGTTCCCCATTTCATTTGCCACCATACCATTATTTAACAAATCACTTGCCACTGTGCCATTATTTTCCCGTTTACTTGCTACCATACCATTATTCCCTCTTTCCACTATGCCATTATTCCTCCAAATCACTTGCCACAATACCATATTTCTACCAAATTACTTGCGACTGTGTCATTATTGCTCCACATTACTTTCCACAGTGCCATTATTCCCCCAAATCACTTTCCACAGTGCCATTATTGCCCCACATGTTGTTTCTGTGAGTGGCATGAAGCTAAAAAGGGAAACGTTCCCAAATCTCTCCTGTTAGCTTTTGAGG
>CM069865.1:1420000-1432500 GCA_036172795.1 Pelodytes ibericus | reverse complement strand
ATGTTGTTTAGAATCTTTGCTCTGTATAGCTCTATCGGGGGCGGACATGTTGTTTAGAATCTTTGCTATATGTAGCTCTATTGGGGGCAGACATGTTGTTTATAATCTTTGCTCTGTATAGCTCTATCAGGGGCGAACATGTTGTGTAGAATCTTTGCTCTGTATAGCTCTATCAGGGGGCGGACATGTTGTTTATAATCTTTGCTCTGTATAGCTCTATCAGGGGTGGACATGTTGGTTAGAATCTTTGCTCTGTATAGCTCTATCAGGGGCGGACATGTGTAGAATCTTTGCTCTGTAAAGCTCTATCAGGGGGTGGACGTGTTGTTTAGAATCTTTGCTCTCTATAGCTCTATCAGGGGGCGGACATGTTGTTTAGAATCTTTGCTCTGTATAGCTCAATCAGGGGCGGACATGTTGTTAGAATCTTTGCTCTGTATAGCTCTATCAGTAGCAGATATGTTGCTTAGAATCTTTGCTCTGTATAGCTCTATCAGTAGCAGATATGTTGTTTAGAATCTTTGCTCTGTATATCTCTATCAGGGGAAGGACATGTTGGGTCAGATCTCCCTTCATCTGATCTCTCGTGTCTGCCTTGTGATAGAGCTGTAGAGAGTGAAGAGGGCTCAATAAGTATTCTTTCATCTATGTGTTTCTATTTAATATACCTGCACTTGATGCCATCTTACATTTAAACAGATCTTCCTTTCTTATTGACAGTTGTCCTTTAACCCGTCAGTTATTTGATACACAGAGCAGTAGTTCTTGTGCTCAGATCCTTGCCAGTAAATCCCCCATAATCCCACCTTTAGTTCCTCAGTATTTTAGTTTCCGCTGATAATCTCTGTATTGTCCCAATTGACGGCACTAGAAGCCAAGATTACAGGATTACACAGGTCTCTTAGTGGTTTTGGAAGCTTGCACTCTAATGCAGGACAGTTAACTGATTTGTAAAATTATGTCCTTATTGTCCCACTGTTAATATGAATCTATATCGTACCGGAGATTATTCTGGGAGATCTTTAGTGATTAGACTCATGAAGATTAAATAATTCCTGCCAGCTCAATGCTGCGGGTCCAACAGGGATTAAAGATCCTTGGATCTGGCTCAAGATGAAGGATCTGTAATATTAATTTACATAGCGCTAAGATATGAAGGGTGCATGTTAAGGATGCTCAGCCTGGCAGCGGTTTCCCAGGAGGCACCTGGTCTTTGTGTAGTGAGGAGCCTGGCAGTGGTTTCCCAGGATGCACTTGGTCTTTGTGTGGGGAGGAGCCTGGCAGCGGTTTCCCAGGATGCACTTGGTCTTTGTGTAGTGAGGAGCCTGGCAGCGGTTTCCCAGGATGCACTTGGTCTTTGTGTAGTGAGGAGCCTGGCAGCGGTTTCCCAGGATGCACCTGGTCTTTGTGTAGTGAGGAGCCTGGCAGCGGTTTCCCAGGATGCACTTGGTCTTTGTGTACTGAGGAGCCTGGCAGCGGTTTCCCAGGATGCACTTGGTCTTTGTGTAGTGAGGAGCCTGGCAGCGGTTTCCCAGGATGCACTTGGTCTTTGTGTAGTGAGGAGCCTGGCAGCGGTTTCCCAGGATGCACTTGGTCTTTGTGTAGTGAGGAGCCTGGCAGCGGTTTCCCAGGATGCACCTGGTCTTTGTGTAGTGAGGAGCCTGGCAGCGGTTTCCCAGGATGCACTTGGTCTTTGTGTACTGAGGAGCCTGGCAGCGGTTTCCCAGGATGCACTTGGTCTTTGTGTACTGAGGAGCCTGGCAGCGGTTTCCCAGGATGCACCTGGTCTTTGTGTGGGGAGGAGCCTGGCAGTGGTTTCCCAGGATGCACCTGGTCTTTGTGTGGGGAGGAGCCTGGCAGCGGTTTCCCAGGATGCACCTGGTCTTTGTGTACTGAGGAGCCTGGCAGCGGTTTCCCAGGATGCACCTGGTCTTTGTGTGGGGAGGAGCCTGGCAGTGGTTTCCCAGGATGCACCTGGTCTTTGTGTGGGGAGGAGCCTGGCAGTGGTTTCCCAGGAGGCACCTGGTCTTTGTGTGGGGAGGAGCCTGGCAGTGGTTTCCCAGGATGCACCTGGTCTTTGTGTGGGGAGGAGCCTGGCAGTGGTTTCCCAGGAGGCACCTGGTCTTTGTGTGGGGAGGAGCCTGGCAGTGGTTTCCCAGGAGGCACCTGGTCTCCTCCAGATTGGCTGCGAGTGAGATGTATTCAAATAGAGCATGTAATGTATTATAACGAATAGATAAGGGATTAAAGTCAATGTAAACCACACTCGTTCAATGCACCGTGAGGAACACTGGAAGGGTTTGTTTTGTCAAATAATTGTTGCCCAAATTGACTGATTCGGATGTAATTTAGTTTTACATTTTGTACTTTGGATGTTGATTCACCACTAATCACTATGTATTGAATAAACCACTTTAATTGTATTATTTAAACAGATAATTGCGTTGCTGTAAGTGGAAACCATGAAATGCAGCAACTCTGAAGCAGTCTATATAATATACATTTTTGGTACCATCTCCCCCGATCTCACCCTGCACTCCCTATTAATGTATTAAAGAACAACTGTCAGCAAAAAAACTACATCAACTGTAGATACTTGGACAGAAAGAACACAGATCAAGTACCTTATTGAGCCCTCCTTCCTCTGCATAGCTCTATCAGGGGGCAGACATGTTGTTTGGTATCTTTGCTCTGTATAGCTCTATCAGGGGGCAGACATGTTGTTTAGAATCTTTGCTCTGTATAGCTCTATCAGGGGGGAGGTCATTTTTTTTTAGAATCTTTCCTCTGTATAGCTCTATCAGGGGGCGTACATGTTGTTTAGAATATTTGCTCTGTATAGCTCCATCAGGGGGCGGATATGGTTTTTAGAATCTTGGGTCAGAGTGTGTTCTTTCTTCATCCGACTCAAGATTCTAACCAACATGTCCGCCCCTGATAGAGCTATACAGAGCAAATATTCTAAACAACATGTCCATCCCCTGATAGAGCTATACAGAGCAAATATTCTAAACAACATGTCCTCCCCCTGATAGAGCTATACAGAGCAAAGATTCTAAACAACATGTCCGTCCCGATAGAGCTATACAGAGCAAAGATTCTAAACAACATGTCCGTCCCGATAGAGCTATACAGAGCAAATATTCTAAACAACATGTCCGTCCCGATAGAGCTATACAGAGCAAATATTCTAAACAACATGTCCGCCCCCTGATAGAGCTATGGAAAGCTCGATAAGGTGTATTATTTGGATACTTACACTAAACCATTTCTATTTATAATGTGTACACTTTCCGTTGAACAGAACTTTATTTTTCTGCAATCGTTTTCCTTGAATTATAAAGTTATTTATATAAATATGGCCTGCTGTGTTCACCTCTCTCATGGCCTTTAGACAGTCAGCCTGGGTCAGACCTTCGTTTTGTCTGATTTGTTGCCTTGCCATTGTTTTATTTGTTGTTTAGCCCATTGCCCAGCGCTACGGAATAGGACTGTGCTTTATAAAATGATATGTTAAGTCAGCAATATCCTAGTCTGTGAAAGGAAATGTCTGACGTATTAGCCTGTAATCAGCCAATTAACACAATCATCAATAACTAATCATGTGCAGGAAACAAATCACAGCCATGCTGCAGGACAGAAGAGACTAGTCTGCCCCGGGGCTGCCAGATTCGGAGGATGGGGGGCCACTAACTCACGTCAACTTATCCCCCGATATTCCCAATACATTTCTAATAGAATCCGTGTCATATTCTTAACCCTTCACTGGGACAAAAGAAAAGCCACAACCACCTGAATCGCTACCAGGCAGTAAAGGGGTCAATTTAAATATCCCCCTCATGCGCCACTGCTGCCGGTCTGTCACGTACCGTGGATCAATATACAGCTGATTGGAACAATTCACTTTCCAATAAGATAAAATAAATTGTGCCACACGGACTTCTACCGACGCTAACATCCTGGCTTAAATAAACAGGGCTTGTCCTTCAAAATCTATATTAACAAAGCTGCCGCAGGGGGTGTCTGGTGAGACGTCTGTGGACTAAAACTCCCACTATCCCTAGACATAACTAGAGCAGCAGAGAGTATGCCAAGCGCCCAAAACAAACGTTTCTCTGTGACCGAGAGTGGCTCAATCTAAATAATATAACTAGTGAAATAACAGAGAATATTCACTGCTCACAATATATTTATTTATAAACTGCAGCAACACTACCCACCCAGGGCAACTGCAGTGAAAGACTAACTGGAACTGAAAGAGTGTAGATAACACCGTGCCGTATTGAGCACTAATTATTAGGGTGGATTTACTGAAACTCTGGTTTTATGAAGGAAAATATGACCCAAGACACCGTCCCCTGCTGGAGTTATATGGAGTGAAGAATGTGCAATTAGGGGCTTCATATGTATTACTAGTACAGCGACACTTGGTTTTTTGAATGCAATTGTTCCTTAAAAGTTGACCCTGGCTGTGTGTAGAACGTGTGGGTTTTGGTTGTCATTTTTCCTCTAATGGTAACTTTGTTCTGT
Organism: Pelodytes ibericus; assembly: GCA_036172795.1. Lineage (NCBI taxonomy): Eukaryota > Metazoa > Chordata > Amphibia > Anura > Pelodytidae > Pelodytes > Pelodytes ibericus. The sequence goes on along the minus strand of CM069865.1, from coordinate 1,427,970 downwards.
GTTGGGGGGGGGGGGGGGGGAGTCTAACATTTCATCCAAGGTCCCGCCGATCTGAACAGCCAATATTGCTGATAGCTGGGGAACAGACACTATAATAATCTGGTATTAGTGGGACAGCGAATCTCAAACTGCAAAGAATAAATCATTTACAACTCCTGGAGAGTAATCACTCAGTCCCGAGCGATCAAGGGAGTCACAGGAAGAACATAAGAAGCAGCAGGAAATGATTAGAGCGCTTGCCGACATGTTACAGCGCTTGCCGACACACTCCCAATGCCTTAAATCTCCATTAAACCAGAGCAGCCTGGGCTTCTTTCCATTCACAGATGTTCATTAGCAGAGGATTGGCAGTGCTCCACAGCAGCAGAGGGGTTAATCGTATTATTTAACTGTGCCCGCAGTAAAGAAGTGCATGGCAGCTCACCTGGTATTAAACGGGGTGAACGAGAATCTCATTCTGGGCTAATGCGGGAAATGCTGCAGTAAAAACAAAACAAGACTAAAAAAAAAGGAAAAAATAAATTATACATTACAAGTTTTAGAGCCCGACCCCCCCCCCCCCCCCCGCCTCTTGTTGCCCCTCCTGCCCATAAAAGGAAGATATTGGGTAACATTTTGAGTCTATTCAATTTATACACAACATTGTAAACATATCATTTATAATACATGTGCTTCGCATTTCTTTTTCCCCTGCGTCAGTTTGAAGGGAAATAATATATAAAAAAAAATCAGCAACAAAAAGGAGAGAGAATAAACCCACGGGGAGGAATTATTATTTGTAAGTCTCTGCTGGAACCCCTTATAACAGCCAGATTACCCTCAGATCCAGGGAGAGGGCGACACGGAGCAGGGAAAACTGGGCTAAAAATCCTCAGCTCCAACTTTAATCTGTTCATTTTTGAAATGTTGAAAATCAGCAGCAGGGAGAAGAGAAAACGTGGAGGACGGCAGCACCCGGGCAGGAGCCGGCAGCACCCGGGCAGGAGCCGGCAGCACCCGGGCAGGAGCCGGCAGCACCCGGGCAGGAGCCGGCAGCACCCGGGCAGGAGCCGGCAGCACCCGGGCAGCTCTCCCTCTTAGTGCGAACCGATGAGAGCAAAACAAGTTTTGGATTTGGAAGCCACAAAGTTAATACTCTTGTTCCTCTCCGACCTCCATTAAAAGTCTGTACCTTCCACTGGCAAGTTCAATTCCATCAAACGTTTAAAAAGGGTCTGACATTGCAGCCCCCCAGGGAGAAGTTCTAGGGAGGACAGAATGAGAATCCTGGTCTGGTGGGAGCAGAAGCGCTTATTTCACAAGTAAACTCGTCTGAGATCTCCAGGGGATGTGATGGTGTTACACTGTGGACACAGCTTCTTGGCACCCTAAAATGAAGATACGGGGGAAGCGGGGGGGATTAGAAATGGGTTGTTTTAGAACAAACACTGACAGCCTCAAAGGAAGCCTAGAAATCCTTTTTTTTATTTTCAATGTAAAACTTTTGGAGACTTGTTATTACTAAATGCAAAGCAATAAAAGAAAGGGATTGTTACAGCAAATGTCTGGCTCAATCTGTACATGAGTATCATTAATAGGTGAGGGTCTGCTGGTTACATACTGTATATATCTCCCCCGCACATTCATAATAAACCCATTTTATTCCATGAGAAGTTCGCTAGCCTTCTACATAATTATCCTTTACACCGAGCAACTGCACAGATTACTCACATGTAACCCCCCCCCCCCCCCCAAACACAGCTTTGCGGGTCTTTAATAGCAAAAACAATGCTGATCACTTAGTTTAAACACGACAGGGGAGTGTGCGAAGGTGATATCTCAATTATAACAGCCATTGCACATCATTAAGTGTTGGGGGGGGGGGGGGGGGGGTATACGGGAGGAGATGTTTAAGGTAAGAGAGCAAATTTGGTGGAAAGGGAGTAAATGGCAGACGTAACAGGATTACACATAGTTTCTGATCAAGACACAAAAGCAGCAAGACGTTCCAAGCCTTTTATTGCTTCTTCAGGCTATGCTTTAATGGTTACATTTCAGATGAGAGAACTTTACATAAGCAGAGGGAAATGCCTTGTTTAATAAGTAAAGGGGCTGCAGGGGGGCTCTAGGAGGGGCAGCAGTAGCAGTAATGTGGCCGTATGCTCCCAATCCTTCAGTTAACTCATCTGCTGCTAGACGCTGGTGAAAGTGATGGATCTTTTCATGTTCTAGAGACTAAACCCCAATCACACAGCAGCAACGGTGAGTTTAGGAGCCGTTAGGATTAGTCTAACTATCTGGCAGAGCATCGTTCCAGATGTTAGTCACACAGAGAGGAAGGAGGCAGGAACACATGGTTTGGGGTAAGGTTCTGTTAAATGACACTAGACTTTAATGCCCCATTGTGCCTACAACGGATCTAGTATTACCCTAAATACTCTCTGCACTCCTGACACATAAGCCAGACTGAGTCACAGAATCAAAACATCCAGGGAACAAGAGGAGGGGAAACATGCATTGTGTTCCCAGCAGTTACAAGACTTGGAAGAAGACAACAATACATTTCACAAGAGAGAAGTGGAATCAGCCCCCAGCAATGACTGGAGAAATAACACAGCTGATCCTTACCAGAGTGCGCAGCCAGCATTCCTCGCAGTGGACGTGCCAGCACTGAATGGACGTCAGGGGCATTGTGTACGAATCCTGGCCACAAGAAGAGAGACGTTAATTAAACAAATAGGAACCAGCATTAACTAATACACTACTGGAATATACACACTCTGTATACCCTCTCATACCGCATATTGCCTTTTAATGCTGGCGTTATATCAGGTCATCACCAGGTTAAATAATCCCATAAATCACTCAGTCCATTGATACATACAGGCCTGTTATGGCCAAATATGGCAGTAACTTTATAAACTCCAGAATAACTATATAATAAACAGACAGGATGTCATCCTTATAGGATCCATAAGAGGGAGCCAGAGTGCTGCACAGAGATCTTAACAACTGAAATGGATGTGACTGAACGCTTAACCAAAGCGTAAGCTCCTGGGTCCAACCCCGATAATTATAACATTATATTTGCTATAAATATTAGTTGGTGCATATGTAAGATCTTATTATGAAGGAACAAAGCTGCAAAAAATGTCCGTAAAAGTTATGTTTAATTGAACGATTACATCAAGTGCGGATATTTTAAATGTACATGGTTTACTGAAGGCATACAAATACCTACTGAACCCTCTTTGCTCTGTATAGCTCTATCAGGGGGCAGACATGTTTAGAATCTTTGCTCTGCATAGCTCTATCAGGGGGTGGACATTCTGTTTAGAATCTTTGCTCTGTATAGCTCTATCAGGGGGCGGACATGTTGTTTAGAATCTTTGCTCTGTATAGCTCTATCAGGAGGCGGTCATGTTGTTTAGAATCTTTGCTCTGTATAGCTCTATCAGGGGTGGACATGTTGTTTAGAATCTTTGCTCTGTATAGCTCCATCAGGGGGCGGACATGTTGGTTAGAATCTTTGCTCTGTATAGCTCTATCAGGGGGCGGACATGTTGTTTAGAATCTTTGCTCTGTATAGCTCTATCAGGGGGCGGACATGATTAGAATCTATGCTCTGTATAGCTCTATCAGGGGGCGGACATGTTGTTTAGAATCTTTGCTCTGTATAGCTCTATCAGGGGACAGACATGTTGTTTAGAATCTTTGCTCTGTATAGCTCCATCAGGGGGCGGACATGTTGGTTAGAATCTTTGCTCTGTATAGCTCTATCAGGGGGCGGACATGTTGTTTAGAATCTTTGTTCTGTATAGCTCTATCGGGGTAGACATGTTGGTTAGAATCTTTTCTCTGTATAGCTCTATCAGGGGGCGGTCATGTTGTTTAAAATCTTTGCTCTGTATAGCTCTATCCGGGGGTGGACATGTTGTTTAGAATCTTTGCTCTGTATAGCTCTATCAGGGGGCAGACATGTTTAGAATCTTTGCTCTGCATAGCTCTATCAGGGGGCGGACATGTTGTTTATAATCTTGACCCAACCTGTCTGCCCCCTGACAGGGCAGTTGTCCTTTCAGTCAGGCTGATGAGAATAACCCATCTCTGCCAATGATATTAACAGACCAATTACAATAGCCCAGAATGCTATGGGGCTCAGGTCACATGATCACCTCTCACCGCCTACACATGCGTGTGCAACGGTCTCTGTCACACTCCTTCAGTACGAGACTCACCATGCAAATGAGGCATTTGTAGCGGTCTCCTCGAGACAGCTGCCGTTCTAACTCGCGAATTCTTGCCTTTAATGCTTCAAAGGTGGTGACTGCAGACTCTTCTGTGATCCTAACCAACAAATACAAACAGGAAGGGATTTAAACATCAACAAACCTCAGAGCTGACCATTGAGGGGGTAATAAAAACGGACGTGGGAAAAAGAATCCAAAACTATGAGAAATAAAAATATAAATGAAGAAGCAGCGGTTGTAAGAATGACATTAATAGTATCAGGAGTGGGGTACATTATACAGACACCCCACAAATCATTCCAATAGCTAGCCCCCACTCATACACTCACTTTATGGACAAACGTGTGCTACGTGCATCTTTGTGCCCAAGGGGATTGCTAATTAATCCGCTTCGGCACAAAATTGGTCACAGCCCAGATCGTATAGAGACCCCAGCATATAATGCCTCCATACTGACCTATACCATACAGCTTACAATTTAATCCAGACTTTCTGGCCTAACTAGAGCAAACTCCCGACAGGGAGTTAGTGAAGGGTATTTATCATTAAAATGTTTTACAGATGAGATTTCCCATCTAGCTGTATCCTCAAATCTCACATTTACAGTGGATCACAGTCAAGGATTTTAAGCATGCGTGGGATAGACACAAGGCTATCCTAGCTATAAGACCGGGAACGGGGGACTAATAAAAGTACTCAAAAAAAAATTGTGCAGACTAGATGGACCGAATGGTTCTTATCTGCCGACACATTCTATGTTTCTATGATCAAATCCCATTAAATGAGAAGGAGATCAGTAGAATAGGCCAGGTCTATTGTTTGGCTGCACAGTAAAGTAAGCCTGAGCAAGCATTCGACTGGCAGCAACAAACAAAGCTCTGACCGGCAGTTTATCAGGCGCACGCTTCCAGCGAGCTAGTCACTGTGATTAATTACGCACTGATAGGGCCTCGGTCACCAGTGTATACTGTCAATGGAAATGGTCTATGCCGGGTGTTCGCAGAATTACAGCAAAAGAAGATAACAATGGTGTTTAAATGGGTCAGAATATGGCATTTCCATATCAGGTTGACCCCACACACATTTCACATAATTGTACATTTAATCTGATATTTTTTCACTCCCAACATTCAGAGTATAGACAGCATTTAGCTGACAAAGTCTCTGATATGTGGGAAACATAAAATAAAAGGCATTACCGTCATTTAGATACCAAATAAAATGTTCCAGCGGTGCGGGAGTTACGCCTGGGAAAGCTAGTTTTTCGCGTGACCATAAATACACATTTAATAAATAAATATCAGTGAGTAAAGATAAAGTGATGAAATAAGAGGGGAAAAAAGGGCTAAAGTTTTGAAGCACACGGATGGTGATCAATAGCTGGTCTGTACATCATGGCGCTAGTTAGCTGGAGAATGAACGCATGGATCAGCTGCGTTACGCTGCGGGGAGCCGGGACAAATCAATGGAAGAGGTATTGATTTAGTTATTATCACTTCATACGGTCCCAGACATTGTTAAATATACATTTATTAACAAGAGGAGAAAGACTGGAGGGGAGCGAGGGTTCCATAGATCAGGGGAGTCGGATTCCTCTCCCGACCTTCATCTACTGCTAATCAAAAGCACAGCCGAGACCCCTAGACGGGAAAGATGTTTAGCATTGTGTCGGCTTGTCACCCCCCGCTGCCTGCAAACTAGGCTAAAATCCCTTGCCTGGCGTTTGCCTGATTAGAACATGTATAGGAACAAATTGGGGGAGCAAGTCCCTGCCGAGAGGGGATCAGTATTAAAAACACAGCACAGTATAGGGAAGGATTGGTAACCAGATTTCACTGCAGGAATTGGAGACAGACCACCAACTGATCTGCTCCCATTAGCGGACGCAGCTGAAAAGAGCGGTGAAAGCCATAGACTTTCCTAATTTAATTGGAGACAAAACCAATAAGCTTTTGCCGATATTTCAAAGATTTGCCAATTACATCTGCCCTGAAGCAGAGTTTCATAAGCGACATTTTACGCTTCCACTTTTAAGTCCTCTACAAAGTGGCCAGGGCTTCTACACGGAGCAGAAATGGGAGTGAAATAAAAACCATAGTTTGCAAAACTCCAAAAGATTTTGAGAATCTGAAAAGAAATCCGTATGTTTTGGCAGACCAGGGGAAGTGTCATGGCCTGCACTAGGGGAGCAGGAAGGGACAGGCACACACCACGGGAAGTAATGAGTGCACCAGAGATGATACAATCCATACAGAGCGGTCACAAACCAGAGCACTAGGAGATTCAATGCTGCTCTGTGTCAGCAGAGAACATGGAAAGTGACAGGTGTTTAAGTCACACGTGAAGCAATGTTTGTATCCTGGATGAAACATTACACATATATACTGCAGACCGTCAAACAGGCCCACTGCTGTGTGACATTCAAAGCCTCGTGATAATTCATTGTTATATATTCTTATGTTGCTTGAATACATTTTTCTTGTGTAATCAGAAGCTTTGAGAAGGAGAGGTTACACGCACACGCTAGGCGCAGAACACACGGAGCTCTCTATGAGACGGTGTGAGGCTCTGTGAGTAAGGCTTCTACAGCACACTGGATCCACGGGAAAGTAACAATCTGGGAGTAAGGCTTCAACAGCACACTGGATCCACGGGAAAGTAACAACAATCTGGGAGTAAGGCTTCTACAGCACACTGAATCCACGGGAAAGTAACAACAATCTGAGAGTAAGGCTTCAACAGCACACTGAATCCACGGGAAAGTAACAACAATCTGGGAGTAAGGCTTCAACAGCACACTGAATCCACGGGAAAGTAACAATCTGGGAGTAAGGCTTCAACAGCACACTGAATCCACGGGAAAGTAACAATCTGGGAGTAAGGCTTCAACAGCACACTGAATCCACGGGAAAGTAACAATCTGGGAGTAAGGCTTCAACAGCACACTGGATCCACGGGAAAGTAACAACAATCTGGGCGTAAGGCTTCAACAGCACACTGAATCCACGGGAAAGTAACAACATTCTGGGAGTAAGGCTTCAACAGCACACTGAATCCACGGGAAAGTAACAACAATCTGGGAGTAAGGCTTCAACAGCACACTGGATCCACGGGAAAGTAACAACAATCTGGGCGTAAGGCTTCTACAGCACACTGAATCCACGGGAAAGTAACAACAATCTGGGAGTAAGGCTTCAACAGCACACTGAATCCACGGGAAAGTAACAACAATCTGGGCGTAAGGCTTCTACAGCACACTGAATCCACGGAAAGTAACAACATTCTGGGAGTAAGGCTTCAACAGCACACTGAATCCACGGGAAAGTAACAATCTGGGAGTAAGGCTTCAACAGCACACTGAATCCACGGGAAAGTAACAATCTGGGAGTAAGGCTTCAACAGCACACTGAATCCACGGGAAAGTAACAACAATCTGGGAGTAAGGCTTCAACAGCACACTGGATCCACGGGAAAGTAACAACAATCTGGGAGTAAGGCTTCAACAGCACACTGAATCCACGGGAAAGTAACAACAATCTGGGAGTAAGGCTTCAACAGCACACTGAATCCACGGTAAAGTAACAACATTCTGGGAGTAAGGCTTCAACAGCACACTGAATCCACGGGAAAGTAACAATCTGGGAGTAAGGCTTCAACAGCACACTGAATCCACGGGAAAGTAACAACATTCTGGGAGTAAGGCTTCAACAGCACACTGAATCCACGGGAAAGTAACAACAA
>CM069865.1:1405000-1412500 GCA_036172795.1 Pelodytes ibericus | reverse complement strand
CACCTATGACTGAATGGGGATTGTGGTGTTAGACCTGGCAAACAACCTCAACCTTCAACACTACAGCTAACGGCTCATCGCTAACTCAAATAATTAGTATAGTGTTCCCCAAATTCCTTCCAGGGCAGCCAGGTCCAATGACAGCTTGGCAACCTTCACTGGAACACTCAGGGTGTGAGAGCAACATGCTGGGAAGACTGCAGACCTTCCAGTGACAAGGTCAGGATGTGAACAGGTGAAAGGTCAAACATTGCATGGCGCAAAAGGATGTGCATGCTGCAAGAGTGTCTCACTAATTGGTTTCATGCAACAATATTAGTAATTGTTAAGCTTAGGCAATGATTTTCTGCCCTGTAAAGGAATAGTCTTCATCTCGTCATTTGTTTTACAATCTGTTATTCATGTTTCATCTCTGGCTTAAATGTGTAATTTTATAGTGCTGTGCTGTTATTTTACAGTGCTGTGCTGTTATTTTACAGTGCTGTGCTGTTATTTTACAGTGCTGTGCTGTTATTTTACAGTGCTGTGACCTCACTAGATTGAAAGTGAGTTTCCAAAAGGTATCTGAATGGATTAATGTCTAAAACGTATTCCCTCTTTTGCTGGTAACAATGAATGTTTCTTTTAGACATTAAGCTACTTTCTTCACATCTGGTAATGGCAGCCCCCGGCATGAACCCCTAATTTCTTTTATTTTAAAACCAGGCATTTAAACGAGAGGCATTACTGAAAGAGAAATAACAAGCAAAAGAAAAGAAGAACTATTCCTTTAAAGTATTTTCATCTTTCTAAGACGCTTCAATACTGACAATGTGTTGTCAAACTCTGCAGGTAAGAAACACGTCAGATTGAGATATTAAGGTGAGTTTCCTCACCTTGGTGGACAGATTAGCTACATACGTGTTCCTCTCTCCCTGGGCTGAGTTTAGATTCATTGTTAGAAGTTCCTGGTAATAAATAACCCAGTCAACCACACGGGTCTAACGCAGAGTCATCCAACATGCAGCTTATCTTAACTTTTATTCTGATTAAGCCATAAATGGCTGGGTTTTGATTGAATACAGTAGTTTTAACCCGTTTGGGTTTTTTTCTATTCCTGCTAAACCACTAAACATTAACTTTTTATATTTTAACAAAATTGTGCAATGTTACAAGTGGGTGAAGAACACAAATATCATAAGATCCAAAACATGAAATTCAGTACTGAGCCCATGAGGGTTATTTTTTTGTGTGAAAAACATCTTAAAAACAGAACTGCTTCTTCAATATAAAGTGCCCCTTCTCCCAAGTAATCCTGATATGTATTTTTACATATGAACACTGGTTTACTCTCGGCATTGCCTGAAAGCCGCTTGGGAGGATGTCACGCACTGGAAGCGTGCGCACAGCCAATCACAGCGACCGGCTGGGAGGCTGTCACGCACTGGTAGATTGCGCACAGCCAATCACAGTGACCGGTTGGGAGGATGTCACGCACTGGAAGCGTGCGCACAGCCAATCACAGTGACCGGTTGGGAGGATGTCACGCACTGGAAGCGTGCGCACAGCCAATCACAGTGACCGGTTGGGAGGATGTCACGCACTGGAAGCGTGCGCACAGCCAATCACAGTGACCGGTTGGGAGAATGTCACGCACTGGAAGCGTGCGCACAGCCAATCACAGTGACTGGTTGGGAGGATGTCACGCACTGGAAGCATGCGCACAGCCAATCACAGTGACTGGTTGGGAGGATGTCACGCACTGGAAGCGTGCGCACAGCCAATCACAGTGACTGGTTGGGAGGATGTCACGCACTGGAAGCATGCGCACAGCCAATCACAGCAACCGGCTGGGAGGATGTCACGCACTGGTAGATTGCGCACAGCCAATCACAGTGACCGGTTGGGAAGATGTCACGCACTGGAAGCGTGCGCACAGCCAATCACAGTGACCGGTTGGGAGGATGTCACGCACTGGAAGCATGCGCACAGCCAATCACAGCAACCGGCTGGGAGGATGTCACGCACTGGTAGATTGCGCACAGCCAATCACAGTGACCGGTTGGGAAGATGTCACGCACTGGAAGCGTGCGCACAGCCAATCACAGTGACCGGTTGGGAGGATGTCACGCACTGGAAGCGTGCGCACAGCCAATCACAGTGACCGGTTGGGAGGATGTCACGCACTGGAAGCGTGCGCACAGCCAATCACAGTGACTGGTTGGGAGGATGTCACGCACTGGAAGCATGCGCACAGCCAATCACAGCGACCGGCTGGGAGGATGTCACGCACTGGAAGTGTGCACACGGCCACTCAGAGCGTCCGGCTTGTCCCGCTAGATACAGAACCTGCCAGTTTCTCCTCATACTACGTACCTATTATTTGTAAAATATAATAGAAATCAGTTCTAAATGCTGGTTTTATCCAGAATTGAAGAGTATTTACACCGGATGACAATCTGGATTGTGGGAATGGAGGGCAATATAGCAGCACTTTGTATTTCAGGGAGAATTGTTATTGGATGTATTCCACGTGTTTGGACACCATGCAGGAGATGCAGCTTGACATCCACCAAGACTCCTTCCCTCAGCATCCATTTTCCCATTCCATCTGATTAATGATCTTGTCGATCTGATTGATGATTCACCCCAGCAGATTAGAGTTTCCCGTTCCACCCACCTTCCTCTACACCCTCCCTTTCCACTTTGGGAGGTCCAGCCACACCGGGGCTGGAAATATTAGAGAATTATTAAATAAACATTCGCACGTCATGTCTCTTCCTATCCCGCTCTAGTTGGTGCCCCGTCTGCTTTTCATACTGACACCAAACAGCTGGAGTGATTCATGGAGAGGCAGGAATAGATGGGTCCGTGTCATACATCATGGGGAGCACACAGCTCCCTGCCCTGACGGAGATAAAGTGATCCGCCACCACCGGCTAGAATCAATTTATGACAACACAAAATTGAGGAAAACAAATGGGAGGTGACCTGTTGGGACAGTCACCCCACACACATTGCTTGGCCTGCAATCTCATTTGGTGGAAAGAAGCAAAATTGAACAGTGAAACTCTGAATTAAGATGCTGCCCCCATCACCTCGGAGAAGGGGGGGTATCTGCCTCAGTAAGGAGGGCTGCTGAGCTATGGAGCACAGATATTCTATAAAATAATAAATCACAACAGTAAATATAATTTACAATAACGTAATACTGCAAAGGACAAAAGATTAGGAATAAATAAAAAAATTGCATCAATTAAACATAATGTCATTTTTTGTACCTTGAGACTTGTCTTTTTAAAAATCCCGGTTTTAAATCAGAGAAGACTGCTTTGCTTTTTGTAAATCTATAATTCTACACACCTCGCCACCTCAAAACCTGCCCCATGGATCAGCCGAGGGGGGGCGCTGTCCAGAAAAGATTTAAATGATTGATAAAAATCACATCTCACGCCACAAAGACAACGCATCAAAGGGTCAATGTTAAGTGAATGCTACACATAATCAGGCTGATTATTTCCAGCGTGCCTGTGTCAGCTTAGAAGGGAGGCCTAATTATTATTTATTTCCCCGCAGTACTGATGGCTGTGATAAAGTGAGGATCACTAAACACATTTGTTTTGGTAAATGCTAATCATGTGGCTCAATGCGAAGCAATCGATAAATGGTGGGATTTTAAAGAATGGAGCGCTAAAGTTATGAAAAATGAAGCTGCTCAGACTCTGGCCGACGAATTCACTGCTTCTGCCACAGTCACAAGAAAAAAGAAAAATGAAACCAATTTGGCTTCAGATTAAGAAACAGAAACTCAAGATGAATCAATTTAGCCTGCCGGGCTGGGGCGCCATATATCAAGGCTTAGTGCTGGAGTGGTTAGAAGGCAGATGGTAAACGTAACCCCCCCTCTGCCCCTCTCAAGTCTCCCCCCACCCCTCCTCTTTTCGCTCTCTCCTTTCCTTTGAATACACATAAGGTCTGAGCCTAGTTATCAATTCATTTAACAGATACACACATACACCTGGGGAAAAACATCCAGGCATCAATACCACAGCAGCAACTATTTATTACAAGGGAATCCAGTCTCCAGTACAAGGAAAGCACTGAGAGCCTCCGGTGAGATGAGGACTGAACTCTCTCTGGGATCTTAGCGACAGCAAAATAAATAAAAACATGAAATATTCATGCTTAAATAGATATATAAATTGCACCAGCTCTTCGGTCAGGATCCAATGCATTCCCAAAAAGTTATACACTCCCGTATTAGAAAATTAGGGTGCAGTGGGTTTTTTGTCATTACTGTTTTGTCCCAATTATAGGTCACACTTTCCAGCCGGATTTAAATGGTTGATAAAGGGTGCGGCCTATAATCAGTCTAAAGCAGCGCAGCAGATACCGAATCAGAAGCATTTTATATATTAATCCGACTCCATCTGACAGGCACAAGGAAAGCAAATGTATAGATGAATTTAGGAGTTTATTCCACATTATACTAAAATAATTCAAACAGGAAACCTGGTAAAATGCCCCAAAATAAGCATCTGTACGTAATACCGGTCCTTTAAAACCCCGAAAACTAGACATGTGACGCAGTGAACTACAGGAAAATAAAAAGGTGATTAAAATGCAGAAACCTAGAGTAACACTCTACCCCCCTTCTCGGCTGTTTAGATCTCTGCTGTGTGATGTGGGAACGCAACCAGAGTCTCCTGGTCAAATTGTGAGCAGAGCACAAAAGCCTTTAAGTGATTCACGACACTGTCTGGATGAAACCACAATCCCAGTGTAATGAGTGTGAAAAATACCGAATTCAGAGTGCGGCGCTTTCTAAAACTCTCTGCAAAGCAATCATTATGCTAAATTCCACAAATGGTACCGATAGCCAACCCCGTCACCCACAGAGGGTCTGAGTCCATCTGTCAAGCGTGAATGGGTTACATTTACTGCTAGGGCCTCTCATTATTTCCAGCAATGTAAACGGTATGGCATTTATAGGAGCGATGGCGGACTTGTGGGAACAGTGTGGTGCCACAAGGGGGCAGTAGTCGCCATTATCCCACCATGAAGCACATCTAGAAAACACAGCAGATAAAACATATTATAGGGTGAAGAGTGTTAAACATCCCTCTGTATATGGCTGTGTGTTACTTTTAAGGTTACAATCTCCGGAGCAGGGTGTCACCAGCCGCTGTATGACATGCATTAGTGTCTGTGCCATACTTACTTGTCAATGTCACTGTTCTTGCACGTTTTTGGCATTGACTCCTGCTTACTGCATTCCCCGTTACTGGTCGAGGGCATTTCTAGAAAGACACAAGAGGACAGGGCTGTGTGAGATCCTGGGTACAACTACCATGCCTCACAGACAGCCGCTATGCCAGCTGTGGGCCAGGAGCAGAGTCTGGATGTAATATATGTACTGTTTACATACAGTGTGAGCCATTTATTGATCAAGTCTCTCTAGGACATAGATCGACCCTTTCACCCGCTCACTCAGATATTCAGATCAGCTCCAAGTAACCTCGAATTGTGCAGAAAAACACATTACAGCCGGATTTAATGACAGAAAGCTTGCTAGGATTTAGGACTCACCCTCACTCGCCCATTTGGAGAACTCTGTCGTTATCCGGGTGCTTGGTGTGCCACCGCTGGGGGGAGGAAACAAAATCACACACTTTAAATACACATTTAAGGAAAAAACTTTCATTTTCATGACCCGTCATTACTGAGAGTTAAAGAGAGGTCTTCCCTGATTGGACGTCTCAAAGCCCTTATCAATATATATTGATCTAGCTCTATGTTTAGCAATAGGACAGAGACCTGGAGATCTGGCATTGATGGGGAAGATCTCCTCATGGTCGGTGAGAGCAGCATGTACACAACTTACTCTGTCTGTAACTTCAAGAACAAAAGCAGACTGGCGCAGAACAGTGGGTACCTTAAATTAAACACATAAAACAATAGTGCAATAATGCCACACCATATACGTGTAATTAAAGATTACAAATAGATGCACTCACAAACATCCGTGAGTGACAGTCACATCAGATGTGGCGTGAATATCCATACAGGAAAAACTCACAGACAAAGGACGAATAAATCACATAAAACAACTCCATCAACGGAGCTGGACTACAGGGAGGTAGAAAAAGTGCAGCGCTGGAACATGATCTGCTGATACCTCCACGCGTTTCACCGCTGTCGTCACGGCTTCATCAGGAGGAGGAGACGAATTTATGTGATTTATTCGTCCTTTGTCTGAGTTTTTCCTGTATCGGGGGCCAATATTTCTGTATACATCCTGGTCCCGCACATGGATATTTTTATTTCAGAATCCAATTAAAGATGTTTTTTTATGGATATTCCCACCTCATCTGATGTGACTGTCACTCACGGATGTTTGTGAGTGCATCTATTTGTAATCTTTAATTACACGTATATGGTGTGGCATTATTGCACTATTGTTTTATGTGTTTAATTTAAGGTACCCACTGTTCTGCACCAGTCTGCTTTTGTTCTTGATATTGTATATGAGCATTCCGGAGGGCTTCAGAAGGCTGCAGTGTGTGTGGTACCGCAAGTATTATTTCTGTTGCACAAAGGTTCATTTTACACAAATCACTTTATTTTTCTGTCTGTAACTTCACTCCTTTCGGAACAGTTAAGATAATTAAGCGCCACTCACTTTAACACTGCCCCTCGCAGAGCTTCTCTTTCTTTGGCTTCTGCTGGCTCCTCCCCTGTGCAAGGGATGATGTCGGCCTCCGTATACCTGAGGGGCAGACTGTTAGGGAAAACAAGTAATGGAGAATGCACCAAAGACTGCGCAAAATACAAACTATTCTAACATCTGCTCTGCCACATTCTTGCCTAAAATAATAATCTAAATACTGTCATTAGTCCCTGACCTTATCTTATATCTAGGATAGCCTTATACCTATCCCACGCATGCTTAAACTCCTTCACTGTATTAACCTCTACCACTTCTACTGGAAGACTATTCCATGCATCCACTACCCTCTCAGTAATGTAATACTTTCATTAGTCCCTGGCCTTATCTTATATCTAGGATAGCCTTATACCTATCCCATGCATGCTTAAACTCCTTCCCTGTATTAACCTCTACCACTTCTATTGGAAGGCTATTCCATGCATCTAATACCCTCTCAGTAATGTAATACTTTCATTAGTCCCTGACCTTATCTTATATCTAGGATAGCCTTATACCTATCCCATGCATGCTTACACTCCGTCACTGTATTAACCTCTACCACTTCTACTGGAAGACTATTCCATACATCCACTACCCTCTCAGTAAAGTAATACTATCATTAGTCCCTGGCCTTATCTTATATCTAGGATAGCCTTATACCTATCCCATGCATGCTTAAACTCCTTCACTGTATTAACCTCTACCACTTCTACTGGAAGACTATTCCATACATCCACTACCCTCTCAGTAATGTAATACTTTCATTAGTCCCTGGCCTTATCTTATATCTAGGATAGCCTTATACCTATCCC
>CM069865.1:1375000-1397500 GCA_036172795.1 Pelodytes ibericus | reverse complement strand
CACACGGTGTGTATATACACACACACACACACACGGTGTGTATATACACACACACACACACGGTGTGTATATACAC
Organism: Pelodytes ibericus; assembly: GCA_036172795.1. Lineage (NCBI taxonomy): Eukaryota > Metazoa > Chordata > Amphibia > Anura > Pelodytidae > Pelodytes > Pelodytes ibericus. Next base: position 1,397,424 of record CM069865.1, on the reverse strand, counting down.
ACACACACACACGGTGTGTATATACACACACACACACACGGTGTGTATATACACACACACACACACACACACGGTGTGTATATACACACACACACACACACACACGGTGTGTATATACACACACACACACACACACACACACACACACACACGGTGTGTATATACACACACACACACGGTGTATATACACACACACACACACGGTGTGTATATACACACACACACACACACACGGTGTGTATATACACACACACACACACACACGGTGTGTATATACACACACACGGTGTGTATATACACACACACACACGGTGTGTATATACACACACACACACACACGGTGTGTATATACACACACACACACACACGGTGTGTATATACACACACACACACGGTATGTATATACACACACACACACGGTATATACACACACACACATACGGTATATACACACACACATACGGTATATACACACACACACATACGGTATATACACACACACACACACGGTATATACACACACACACATACGGTATATACACACACACACACACACATACGGTATATACACACACACACACACACACACATACGGTATATACACACACACACACACACATACGGTATATACACACACACACATACGGTATATACACACACACACATACGGTATATACACACACACACACACACACGGTATATACACACACACGGTATATACACACACATAAGGTATATACACACACACATACTGTATGTATAAATATATACGCACACACATATGTGAAGAGAAAATAAAATGGTGACAGTGTAAAAAAAAAAATAAGAAATACATTAAAATAGAAGCCGAGGACAATGTCTTGGTGTCAGTGTTGAATCTGATCTCACAATGTGTAGCACCATCCAGACTAGGATTAAATTGCAAGACATGTAATGGTCCTGGCCATCGGGGTGAAGTAAGATTGGGCCAGCGTCCTGCTCACATATGTTTAGTGACGACTGACTATTTTACCTTGATTTCCTGCCATCACCTCTGTACTCAGCCAACAGCCGGTTCAGCTGTTTAAATATTTGCGGTGGGAATGTGTTGCCCACTCCCACAGTTTGTGAGCAGTTATTAGTAAGGGTTGGAATGGAGGGTCCCACCTGCTTAGACACAGATCACCAGGCACCTTGTGCCTCCCATCCGTTTAGAGACATGTGGCAGGAGTCCCACGGGGACTGAAAAAAATCCTGAATTGCTAATTTTCACTGACAAAGGGGCCAATAGCCACCATAACCCCTTTAAATGTCTGCAAGGGGTCTTAGACACGGAGGAATCGTATGGCTCACAGGAAACAATATAGATACATTTGAATGTCCAAATCCAAAATTCATTAAAGGGACAATAACCATTTTATTCTTCTTACAAAGCACAGCCTAAATTATTGTAATATAGTTATAGAGCAATATAGGTTTATACAGTCGTAAGATCAAATGAAAACTATTATTTTTTTAAAGTCTAAATGAATCTAGATATAACCAAGCAGTGCATTCAGTATTATCATTTTCCCTTGACAAAGGTTTTTCAACAGATGTTCATTCATGGTTGCTGGCTGGATGACTCGCTCAAAGTATCAGAGGGCTCTTGCTGATTTTACATCATTTAATATGTTTTATAAGGCCAAAAAAAATGATTTTCCCAAATTTAAACAGCATTTAACTAAAAATAATCATCTGTGTGGACTCTAACTAAAAACAACAAAGTTCCAGCCCATCTTCCCTGCTCATCACGCTCAGTCAGCAGCTCGGATAAGCAATTGCAGTACCAGTGTTAAGACAAATCAGAAAAGAAGGTTCTATTATATATTTTTTAAAATATATATATTTTTTCATTCCAATTAAAATTACTAGTTTTTACACTTACCATCTCGAGAGTGCCATTTTTTGCTACCTCTCTTTTTTCCACCAGTGTTAAGACATCTCTATAAACCTTCAGTTTGGGAGACAAATTCAGTCATCAATCAGAGCTCACCTTTCACGAACAGTTACACAAACATCCATCTTCCTGCTGGTTATCCACAGAGGCTTCCAGCCTCGTTATATAACCTTGTGTTAAGTTGGGGAGCAGAGAGAAGGCACAATTCCAGATTCCAAATATATCATATTTAAATTAAAGGGTGACTCAAGGCATCAAATTAACAGATGCATCTGGCAGTCCTCACGCCCCGCTAACTGGTCAGGATTAAGGGACTACGAACTTGTATTAAAATTAAAACAGCAGCTCAAATTTAGATTCTAAAAATAAGTTGTTTTTTTAAACTCGATAGGTTACTCTCTATATTCTGGCCTGTTGGCGGGAGGACTGGTTTGGGACCCGGCTGTACCTGGCTCTGCAGTAGTAAAAGCATAGAGAAGCACATGCAGCTCTCTCTTTGACTCACCTTATGACTAAGGTGAAATTAAAGGCGCGTGCATGCCGAGAGCAGGGGTGTGCGCATTCTGAGAGTGGGGCGGAGCGGGCGCGCACATTCCGAGAGCGAGGCTGAGCGGGCGCGCACATTCCGAGAGCGAGGCTGAGCGGGCGAGCACATTCCGAGAGCGTGGCTGAGCGGGCGCGCACATTCCGAGAGCGAGGCTGAGCGGGCGAGCACATTCCGAGAGCGAGGCTGAGCGGGCGAGCACATTCCGAGAGCGAGGCTGAGAGGGCGCGCACATTCCGAGAGCGAGGCTGAGCGGGCGCGCACATTCCGAGAGCGAGGCTGAGCGGGCGCGCACATTCCGAGAGCGAGGCTGAGCGGGCGCGCACATTCCGAGAGCGAGGCTGAGCGGGCGCGCACATTCCGAGAGCGAGGCTGAGCGGGCGAGCACATTCCGAGAGCGAGGCTGAGCGGGCGAGCACATTCCGAGAGCGAGGCTGAGCGGGCGAGCACATTCCGAGAGCGAGGCTGAGCGGGCGAGCACATTCCGAGAGCGAGGCTGAGCGGGCGAGCACATTCCGAGAGCGAGGCTGAGCGGGCGAGCACATTCCGAGAGCGAGGCTGAGCGGGCGAGCACATTCCGAGAGCGAGGCTGAGCGGGCACGCACATTCCGAGAGCGAGGCTGAGCGGGCACGCACATTCCGAGAGCGAGGCTGAGCGGGCACGCACATTCCGAGAGCGAGGCTGAGCGGGCACGCACATGCCGAGAGCGAGGCTGAGCGGGCACGCACATTCCGAGAGCGAGGCTGAGCGGGCACGCACATTCCGAGAGCGGGCGAGCACATTCCGAGAGCGAGGGGCGTGTTACAATCTCTCATGTCGTGCTCTATGGTGCAAACACTACCTAGTTACTGGCAACAAGGAGCCAATGGCCTTGGTGGTCGGGTTAAATACAATGAATCTCACAATCCTAGGCCAATAATCTGTGCTGACAAGAGGAGGATCAGAGCCATTTAGCAGGTTGGGTAATTAAAACCAAACTTCAGAGCCGAGAGGGGAAACCTTCATACAGCTGTGAGACTGGGGAACAGCTGGAAGCCATACACAATAACCCCAAACCCAGAGCACACAGCAGGCCCCTCGCAGACCCTTTAAATAATTAACCAGCGCTCTCTGGCTTTTCAAAAAAAAATAAAAAATAAAGGGGGGGGGGAGTGAAAATCTGAAAGTGTTGAAATGCTAAACTTCATTCAAGAGGAAAACGTGGCTTTATAACCCCAAAACTAGGTTTTTTTACGACTCTGTCAGTAGAATGAAATTCACTGTTAATTTAATCAATTAATCAGCATATTGATTGAAAAAACAGAGCTGGCAGCCACGTGCAGTGGTCTCGGTGCACCTGCAGTGGGCTTTATGACAGGGTGTACCAGGGAGAAAGGTTTATTATTATTTTTTACTTTACTGCCCTTGACTCTTGTAAAAATACCTTCCTTATAGTGCTCACTGGCTTTTGATCTTCACATTGACAGTTTAAACCTTGCCTACTAACAAGCAGCACGTAATTAATATTCTGAATCCAGTAACAGAAGTGGACTGGAGACGTGGGATAGAGAGGGATATATACGGATGGTTAATTGTAATCACATTAAAGCCATCATATTCATATTACATGAGATCTTTTGATGCTCCTTGCTGTATGTGTTCAGGCCAAGTGAATTTAACTTGTCTATTATAAAAATGGTACGTTAAAATAAATTAAATACAGCGCACTGACCGCGCTACCAAATGGCGCTGGCTGCGGCCGCTGTCATGTGCCCTCTGTAAGGCGGTGACTGCAACAAGGATGAAGGGTTAATGGTAGAAGGGGAAGGCTCCCTGAAGTGTTGACAAAACAATTATGCTTTGGAGACAGGGACTGAGCGTGTGTCAAATATACTTAACTGCTTTCTGGACAGGCTGAGATGGCTCCGGTCTCTCTGAAAAGCACAAAGCATTCTGGGAGACAGCATTTACCAGTAATAACCAGGCTGTGTGTGGGTGAAACTGGAAGGTGTATGTTTTAACAAACAGTACAATGTCTGTATATCTAGACTGATAGGCATCGTACTGACGGTGTATATAGTCACACACTCAAATTAAATAGCGCAGAGTCTCCAAACAAGACACTTTGTGGGTAGCCTGCTTAGCAGAGAGATGCCCCAACGCCTGGGTAATTTGGAAGCCAGGCTGGTAATAGGGTTTACTTAGTCCTTCGCTTGCCTGACTTGCCGCCCTGCTTTCCATTACACGGGGCTGTCCTTGGGGAAATTCGATCCCTTTGATGCTCCTGTTCTCGGCTCGTCAGCACTGGCAGGTTTTATACAGATTTCCACAGCTTTAATTAAAAGTCACATCGCCGCATGACCAATCAGCTCAGAAACGGGAGGATAACAATCCGCCAGGCTCACTTACAACAGGCAAAACAAAGAAAATGGATAAGAAAAGATCTGCTGGCATGCCAAAAACACACGGTATGCTCCAAGCATGAAATACAGACACTGTGCTAGTCTGCAGACGCTACATCCAGGATCCACCAAATACACACGGCATGCTCCAAGCATGAAACACAGACACTGTGCTAGTCTGCAGACGCTACATCCAGGATCCACCAAATACACACGGCATGCTCCAAGCATGAAATACAGACACTGTGCTACTCTGCAGACACTACATCCAGCATCCACCAAATACACACGGCATGCTCCAAGCATGAAACACAGACACTGTGCTAGTCTGCAGACACTACATCCAGGATCCACCAAATACACACGGCATGCTCCAAGCATGAAATACAGACACTGTGCTACTCTGCATCCAACATCCACCAAATACACACGGCATGCTCCAAGCATGAAATACAGACACTGTGCTACTCTGCAGACACTGCATCCAGCATCCACCAAATACACACGGCATGCTCCAAGCATGAAATACAGACACTGTGCTACTCTGCAGACACTACATCCAGGATCCACCAAATACACACGGCATGCTCCAAGCATGAAATACAGACACTGTGCTACTCTGCAGACACTACATCCAGGATCCACCAAATACACACGGCATGCTCCAAGCATGAAATACAGACACTGTGCTACTCTGCAGACACTACATCCAACATCCACCAAATACACACGGCATGCTCCAAGCATGAAATACAGACACTGTGCTAGTCTGCAGACACTACATCCAACATCCACCAAATACACACGGCATGCTCCAAGCATGAAACACAGACACTGTGCTACTCTGCAGACACTACATCCACCAAATACACACGGCATGCTCCAAGCATGAAATACAGACACTGTGCTACTCTGCAGACACTACATCCAACATCCACCAAATACACACGGCATGCTCCAAGCATGAAATACAGACACTGTGCTACTCTGCAGACACTACATCCAACATCCACCAAATACACACGGCATGCTCCAAGCATGAAATACAGACACTGTGCTACTCTGCAGACACTACATCCAGGATCCACCAAATACACACGGCATGCTCCAAGCATGAAATACAGACACTGTGCTACTCTGCAGACACTACATCCAACATCCACCAAATACACACGGCATGCTCCGAGCATGAAATACAGACGCTGTGCTACTCTGCAGACACTACATCCAGGATCCACCAAATACACACGGCATGCTCCAAGCATGAAATACAGACACTGTGCTACTCTGCAGACACTACATCCAACATCCACCAAATACACACGGCATGCTCCAAGCATGAAATACAGACACTGTGCTACTCTGCAGACACTACATCCAGGATCCACCAAATACACACGGCATGCTCCAAGCATGAAATACAGACACTGTGCTACTCTGCAGACACTACATCCAACATCCACCAAATACACACGGCATGCTCCAAGCATGAAACACAGACACTGTGCTACTCTGCAGACACTACATCCAGGATCCACCAAATACACACGGCATGCTCCAAGCATGAAATACAGACACTGTGCTACTCTGCAGACACTACATCCAACATCCACCAAATACACACGGCATGCTCCAAGCATGAAATACAGACACTGTGCTACTCTGCAGACACTACATCCAACATCCACCAAATACACACGGCATGCTCCAAGCATGAAATACAGACACTGTGCTACTCTGCAGACACTACATCCAGGATCCACCAAATACACACGGCATGCTCCAAGCATGAAATACAGACACTGTGCTACTCTGCAGACACTACATCCAGGATCCACCAAATACACACGGCATGCTCCAAGCATGAAATACAGACGCTGTGCTACTCTGCATCCAACATCCACCAAATACACACGGCATGCTCCAAGCATGAAATACAGACACTGTGCTACTCTGCAGACACTACATCCACCAAATACACACGGCATGCTCCAAGCATGAAATACAGACACTGTGCTACTCTGCAGACACTGCATCCAGCATCCACCAAATACACACGGCATGCTCCAAGCATGAAATACAGACACTGTGCTACTCTGCAGACACTACATCCAACATCCACCAAATACACACGGCATGCTCCAAGCATGAAATACAGACACTGTGCTACTCTGCAGACACTACATCCAGCATCCACCAAATACACACGGCATGCTCCAAGCATGAAATACAGACACTGTGCTACTCTGCAGACACTACATCCAACATCCACCAAATACACACGGCATGCTCCAAGCATGAAATACAGACACTGTGCTACTCTGCAGACACTACATCCAGGATCCACCAAATACACACGGCATGCTCCAAGCATGAAATACAGACACTGTGCTACTCTGCAGACACTACATCCAACATCCACCAAATACACACGGCATGCTCCAAGCATGAAATACAGACACTGTGCTACTCTGCAGACACTACATCCACCAAATACACACGGCATGCTCCAAGCATGAAATACAGACACTGTGCTACTCTGCAGACACTGCATCCAGGATCCACCAAATGCACACGGCATGCTCCAAGCATGAAATACAGACACTGTGCTACTCTGCAGACACTACATCCAACATCCACCAAATGCACACGGCATGCTCCAAGCATGAAACACAGACACTGTGCTACTCTGCAGACACTACATCCAGCATCCACCAAATACACAGGGCATGCTCCAAGCATGAAATACAGACACTGTGCTACTCTGCAGACACTACATCCAACATCCACCAAATGCACACGGCATGCTCCAAGCATGAAATACAGACACTGTGCTACTCTGCAGACACTACATCCAGCATCCACCAAATACACACGGCATGCTCCAAGCATGAAATACAGACACTGTGCTACTCTGCAGACACTGCATCCACCAAATACACACGGCATGCTCCAAGCATGAAATACAGACACTGTGCTACTCTGCAGACACTACATCCAACATCCACCAAATACACACGGCATGCTCCAAGCATGAAATACAGACACTGTGCTACTCTGCAGACACTACATCCAACATCCACCAAATACACACGCATGCTCCAAGCATGAAATACAGACACTGTGCTACTCTGCAGACACTACATCCAGGATCCACCAAATACACACGGCATGCTCCAAGCATGAAATACAGACACTGTGCTACTCTGCAGACACTACATCCAACATCCACCAAATACACACGGCATGCTCCAAGCATGAAATACAGACACTGTGCTACTCTGCAGACACTACATCCAGGATCCACCAAATACACACGGCATGCTCCAAGCATGAAATACAGACACTGTGCTACTCTGCAGACACTACATCCAACATCCACCAAATACACACGGCATGCTCCAAGCATGAAATACAGACACTGTGCTACTCTGCAGACACTACATCCAGGATCCACCAAATACACACGGCATGCTCCAAGCATGAAATACAGACACTGTGCTACTCTGCAGGCACTACATCCAGGATCCACCAAATACACACGGCATGCTCCAAGCATGAAATACAGACACTGTGCTACTCTGCAGACACTACATCCAGGATCCACCAAATACACACGGCATGCTCCAAGCATGAAATACAGACACTGTGCTAGTCTGCAGACACTACATCCAACATCCACCAAATACACACGGCATGCTCCAAGCATGAAATACAGACACTGTGCTACTCTGCAGACGCTACATCCAGGATCCACCAAATACACACGGCATGCTCCAAGCATGAAATACAGACACTGTGCTACTCTGCAGACACTACATCCAGGATCCACCAAATACACACGGCATGCTCCAAGCATGAAATACAGACACTGTGCTAGTCTGCAGACACTACATCCAACATCCACCAAATACACACGGCATGCTCCGAGCATGAAATACAGACGCTGTGCTACTCTGCAGACACTACATCCAACATCCACCAAATACACACGGCATGCTCCAAGCATGAAATACAGACACTGTGCTACTCTGCAGACACTACATCCAACATCCACCAAATACACACGGCATGCTCCAAGCATGAAATACAGACACTGTGCTAGTCTGCAGACGCTACATCCAGGATCCACCAAATACACACGGCATGCTCCAAGCATGAAATACAGACACTGTGCTAGTCTGCAGACGCTACATCCAGGATCCACCAAATACACACGGCAGCCTCTGTGGTTTAACACCTGTAGATCTACACTGTGCCCACCGCAGTCAGGAGCTCACGTTGCCACATTACTCCGTGATAATAAAGCACAATAATTAATACACTAATCTGTATATGAGATCAGTCCTGGGGCCAAATAATCCAAACAGAGCCCACAATCAGGGGTAAAGGTGATGGGGGCTACCCATGTGTAGCAGAAGCAGGTCTAGTGGATAGAGAGGTAAAAAGTGATCGATCCTGACCTTATTTCTATATAGCTACCCAGAATCCCTTGCAGCAGTGGTGGCAGCACTGTTAATGTGAGATTTGTGTATAATATAATGAGTCTGCTAGACAGACAGGAAACCCCCATTAGGATCTGTGAATGTCACCTGGCCACATGGGTAAGGCATTACCTGGATTAAAGCCAGGTCCACAGGGAGGGGAGAACAGACATTTAATACTGCGCCCCCAGCCTCAGGAGAGAAAGAGGTACCCCACACACAGGAAGCTGGGGTCCCACCGCCTGCATACAGGGGACAGAGCTTCCTGCTACTCTCTGTCTTTGAATGGAAATGGACAGCAAGCTGCCATTATCACTCCCTCTAACTAGTCTTGGCAGGCAATCTAATTCCCCCTGAAAAGGTCACCGCCATTTTAACTGCCTTTCAATCACATTAAGCACGCTGCTGCCCGTGCTCAGAGTCATGTGCCTGGAGCTCTCCTGGCTGAGGTGCGATCAATACCCTGACATACTGCTCTGTCTGGGCTGCCATCTCCTCCTCCCTCAACTGCCACCAGTAACCTCCTAGAACGTCTGTATACAGAGGGTAGCAATCCTCAGCACTGGGGAGGAGGACTAACTGCTACACTATCACTACTAGAACCTCTGTATACAGAGGGTAGCAATCCTCAGCACTGGGGAGGAGGACAAACTGCTACACTATTACTACTAGAACCTCTGTATACAGAGGGTAGCAATCCTCAGCACTGGGGAGGAGGACTAACTGCTACACTATTACTACTAGAACCTCTGTATACAGAGGGTAGCAATCCTCAGCACTGGGGAGGAGGACAAACTGCTACACTATTACTACTAGAACCTCTGTATACAGAGGGTAGCAATCCTCAGCACTGGGGAGGAGGACTAACTGCTACACTATCATTACTAGAACCTCTGTATACAGAGGATAGCAATCCTCAACACTCACAAAATGAGGACAAAATGCACCCCCTGACATAATTTTCAGATTTCTGAGAATACAGCTGTACACTCAGGATTACAAATCCCTACACTGCATATAAATCACCTCCGCAGAAGCATGAGACACAATGAGGAGGAAGATTCGCTTCAAGACAACTACAGTATTGTTCAGTGTAAACAGAAATAAAAGGACACCTTGCTGTATCACTACTCCACATGCCAGGAAGAATGGCTCCTAACATTATGGATCTCTGTGGAAGTACCACGTTCATGCCAATCAGGTGCCCGAAACTCAAATATGAAACCGGCAATAAGTCTCTAGTTAGATAGGGTGGCATTAAACAGATTAAACGGCCCTTCCACACTTCAGTGCTAACAAACCAGCTAAAGAGGATTCTCCGTAAACTAAGCCATTGTCAATATTTGTGCCAGGCTTATCTGTCTCATCCCCTGCTGGTTTAGCCCAGGGCTGTAAAGTGCCTCCATTTGTTACATTGATCCCCGTGTTAGAGCTTTTGGCCACTGCTTCTCCTGAACCACACACTGGCCGAGCGGCTTTCCCAGAATCCCTTAATTAAGATATTACACAGTATATGTAAAGCTTGTTCTGACCTCAAAGCAGCAATAATCTGTAAATCCAGCTGTTTTATGGTAACTTTCTATTGGCTACTGAGACAAATGTACATCAGACGAGGACAGTTCATATTATACATATTCTTATTACTAATTCCCCAATATACGGGGTCTAATGAGTGCGTGTCTCACAAGGTACACACAGAGAAAAACCCAAAACACAGGACATCATTCCTTTCAGCACAGATTATAAACCTACCACGGAATCCACCTTCCAGGAGAGTAGTGGCTCGTATCCGTTTCTGACCACACCATTCATATTCCTCAAAGCGATTCCCATTCTCGTTATCAATATCTACAGAATCTTCCTCGTTCATACAGCTCTCTCTCTGCAAAGAGATAAAGTGCAGCGAAATGAGTAGGGACCAGTCAGGTTCGTTAACAGTTTAGACGGCAAAAGGTTTAATCAGGTAGAATATAAATGTAGCGACTTGAAACGGACTAAAAAGGACAAAATAATAAGACTACAAAGTTTGGGCAACAGAACAGGACTCTATCGGTCAGTATAAAGGGTTAATTCTAGGGTAGCGGTGGTCCAGTCACATGCCCGTTATACAGAAGCCCCAGGTCTGCTCGGAGAGGGTGTTAGTGAGCGGAGAGACAGGGAAGTGATAGAAGACAGAGGCTGGTGAGACTCTCCTCCCTGCTCCTCTACCTTAGCAAGACACAGTTCCACATGTCTACTCATCTCCTCCTCCGATCCAGACAGTGGCCGACTGCAGAGTGGACATACCTGTCCCTCGTCTTGCTTCCTTCTCTTCATTTTTCCAATCCGAGCTGCATGTGGAGGGAAAAGAAAAACCAAGACGCTGATGTGAGATCATCACTATAACAGTACGGTTCTGGTTTATGTAGAGTCATTGATTAAACGGTCATGTTGTGTATTATTGTATTTCTGGCCCGGTTTAATAAACTCCCTTTATCTAACAAGGTAAATACCGCAATATTTATTAAATGCAACAATAACAGGAATATTCTCAGAAAAATTTAGAGTTTTATCTTCGCATGTTGGAGAAGCAGACACTGGGCAAATTACTGATGGTCAACGCTTCACATAAACACTCCGATTATACACAAAGGAGAGTATAAAGCCAACTAGAATACATTATGTTTGGTCCCTGCAGCATTAGTTGAGGACTTTCCCCAATATAAATCTCAGAGGCACAACTGTACACATTAGCTAGAGGCATAATTATAACCCTTTTAATGTCAATGTGTTAGCAGTGCGTACTCAGTGATTATTTGTGAATTCTAAAAATAAAGCCTTTTTTAAATAAGCAGGTATATATATATATATATATATATATATATATATATATATTTTTTTTACATACAGCCTGAATTCCAGATCCGTCCTGATGGATGAACCAATCAACTCGATTGACAGCTCTCCTTGACTTATAGCAAACAATATATTTAAAATGACTTTCTTGGCTTTGTAACTACACCAGCAATTACATCACATATAGAGTATAAAACACGACATTAAAGACGCATTATGCACAGATTGAGCATGGTATACTGCACACATACAACATTATCTACCAGTTACAAGGGTTATCGGGTTGTGAAGATCTGCACTGGTCAGTCTGTGCTCCCACTTGTAGAGTAATGATTAATAAAATCGCCTCACCGTTGTGGAGCTAAACATTTTTTAAAAGTTATGTTTCTATCACGTTCGAAATGACAAAACCAAAACACAGAGATTTCCATTCCTGGAATTGGTGTAAAAAGATCTGCTGCCAGCCAGGCTCCTATTGGACAATCAGTTTGCCAGGCAGGCCCCTATTGGACGATCAGTGTGCCAGGCAGGCCCGTATTGGACGATCAGTGTGCCAGGCAGGCCCCTATTGGACGATCAGTGTGCCAGGCAGGCCCCTATTGGACGATCAGTGTGCCAGGCAAGCCCCTATTGGACGATCAGTGTGCCAGGCAAGCCCCTATTGGACGATCAGTGTGCCAGGCAAGCCCCTATTGGACGATCAGTGTGCCAGGCAAGCCCCTATTGGACGATCAGTGTGCCAGGCAAGCCCCTATTGGACGATCAGTGTGCCAGGCAAGCCCCTATTGGACGATCAGTGTGCCAGGCAGGCCCCTATTGGACGATCAGCCTGACAGACAGGCCCCTATTGGACGATCAGTCTGACAGACAGGCCCCTATTGGACGATCAGTCTGACAGACAGGCCCCTATTGGACGATCAAAAAGATGACTTCCCCTTTAAAAAGACCATTCATGCTGCACGGACGGAGGCTTTCAGGATGCTGCACAATGATGCCCCCTATACTGGTTACTGGTTATATAGCAGAACGTGGGATTGTACTAGGCTGACCCCAGAAATCCTGTAGGTGTGTCCTGCAGGGGAAACGCTTACAGGACCGGGCAGGTGAAAGCACAATATGGTTAATTAATAGTGATGGGTGCAATCATTTCTAATTAGCCGACTAATTTCTCATTCCTGATCCCCTGTCAGCAGAGCAGTCAGCGCCCCTCGTATCCCCACTCCATCACCTAATCAAAAGGGAAGAAGTCAGGAATTGTGCCGACTGCAGACGAGGGGACGGAAATGTAATTGAGGTGCAGGAAAGTGGCAATAAGAAAGCCTGTTTAATAGTAAATGGTGACACTGATTCTTTGTTATTATTCACACTCGGCCCCCAGGCACACATTACCCTGCAGAGGCTCATAACTTCCAGGTATCAGCAGCTGAGACCTGCCTTATAGTGAATTGAGGTGAACCAACCCATCGCTGCTAAAAGGTCAGCCTCATCTGTTACACTTACACAAGACCGTCATGTTACGGGGGTCCCTTTCCTTCAAATTAGAATGAACTCAGGGTAATTCAATGAGAACAAGGAAACTAATGTCCAGGCTCACATCCAGGGTCAGTATAGATCAGAGGTGTCCAATGTGCAGCCCTCAGCTCATGTACAAATCACATAACTCTCAGCAGCCTTTAGGATTGGCAGGGATCAGGCACAGACCCACTGATGGGTCCAACTTTCTTAATATATCCCAACACCCCATGCCTCCCCAAAAGAAATCCCTTATAGATTTAATAACCGGATCTCCTTATTGGGACAGCTACATTTCATACAGCCGTGCTGATCTATTAAATCATTCTAGTGTATGACAGAATAACAAAAAATAAATCAGATTTGCATTAAAAAATAAAATATATCCGTGTGTTTGGATCTGTACACATGAATTTACTGCATTTAGATGTTCCTGGTTCAATGTTTTATATGATTTCAGGGAGTGCAGCCCATTCATCACAATGAATGCAGTATGTGGTGATAAATCCCCTGATTTCGGATCCAAGCACACATTACAGAAGTCTGGGGAGATAAGCGTTGTAAACTCACCCACTTGGAGAACTTCATTCCAAGAACACAACAGTCATAAACATAGAAATGAGCGCAACCTGGCACCTATATGAAACAACATGTTATACTACACTACATAGAAACAGATATACATTATAGGTGACAATCTCCCTTTAACAGGAAATCAACATTGAAATCTCATCTTTTTATTCCATTTCAAACATATAAATGTTAAAGTCAGAAGAAGCCAACAGGAAACTCAACAACTGCTAAACTACAAGTCCCATCATTCTCAGCCAGCATTTGGCTGATAACTATGGTTTGCTGGTGATCGCAGGGGGAGTAGTTTAGTCAGAGCTGTAGAGTTGGAGACCCCTGCAGTAAAAAAGCTAAAATGTTCTTCCATCCTAGCAGAATCCACATGCGGGGTCAACATCACTCCAGCAGACCCTCGTTAAATTCTCTCTTAAATTAAATGGTGAGGACAGAGCACAACACGTTTACTGCTGTGATGTCAACAACTTCAGATAAAGAAACTTCCACCTCAACACAAATCTGTACAGCATGTTACTCATGACAAGTACCTTCCAACACACACACATCCACCCACACACACATACACCCCCACCAACCCACACCCACACAAACACACCCACAAACACCCACACAAACACCCACACAAACACCCACACAAACACCCACCCACACACACACCCACCCACAAACCCACACCAACACACACACAAACCCACCCACACACACACCCACCCACAAACACAAAAACCCACCCACAAACACAAAAACCCACCCACACACAAACCCACACCAACACACACACACACACAAACCCACACCCACACCCAAACACACCCACAAACACCCACACAAACACCCACACCCACACAAACAGGATATTATCCATTGTTCCCAAGCAAATACACCAGTACATCTTTCCCACAATCCCAAATAATCCAGAACAGATTACTTAACAGAAAGTGTTCTATATTATACTGATTGATCCGTAACCAGAACAAGAGATCTACATAATATCCCAATAGTGTCGGCTTAGAAACCAGCTTTCCTAATATCCCTGACATCCAGTACCCATCTGGTATAAACCTTTACTTACTAGAGGAACAAAGAAAACATGGTAAGAGTTGGGATAGAGATACTATAAATAAAGCATGTTATCTAACCTACATGATAGGCAGAGAAAGGAAGACACAGATCTACTATCCTAGTAACTGCCCTACTAACTACCCTAGTAGAGATCACTATTGATGAACAAGCTAAGAAAGATACAGCAAATAGACTGACAGATTAAATGAGAAAACTGCAGGGATTTACACATTATATGATGCCAACCGTACAATTATCCCAGGTGATCGGGGATTCCATTAATCTGCCGTTTATTTAAACACAGTACGTTTTCTTGGTAACTGGTACAGTTTTCTGTTCTAATTTAGTTGTACAAGAAATGATGTGATAATCCCGGACCAGACACATATCAGTAGCTGGAAATCCCTGTAAAATCAACACAGCTCACTGGTAACTTGGATTGTTTTGCATTGAATTCTATGGAATTCTCCTAAAAATAGCTAAGTCTGGTAATCCACCCTGTACTGTCTCACTTGCCTTCCTATGAAAGCCAAAGTAGCAGGGAACCCACCCCTGAAAGGACCCACAAGGAGGGAAGCAGAAAACAAAAAAAAGGGGGAGTTGAGCATTTTTGTACACTCAGCGTCCCGGCATGGGCCCGAAAGAGAGGCACACTCAGCGTCCCGGCATGGGCCCGAGAGAGGCACACTCAGCGTCCCGGCATGGGCCCGAGAGAGGCACACTCAGCGTCCCTGCATGGGCCCGAGAGAGGCACACTCAGCGTCCCGGCATGGGCCCGAGAGAGGCACACTCAGCGTCCCGGCATGGGCCCGAGAGAGGCACACTCAGCGTCCCGGCATGGGCCCGAGAGAGGCACACTCAGCGTCCCGGCATGGGCCCGAGAGAGGCACACTCAGCGTCCCGGCATGGGCCCGAGAGAGGCACACTCAGCGTCCCGGCATGGGCCCGAGAGAGGCACACTCAGCGTCCCGGCATGGGCCCGAGAGAGGCACACTCAGCGTCCCGGCATGGGCCCGAGAGAGGCACACTCAGCGTCCCGGCATGGGCCCGAGAGAGGCACACTCAGCGTCCCGGCATGGGCCCGAGAGAGGCACACTCAGCATCCCGGCATGGGCCCGAGAGAGGCACACTCAGCATCCCGGCATGGGCCCGAGAGAGGCACACTCAGCGTCCCGGCATGGGCCCGAGAGAGGCACACTCAGCGTCCCGGCATGGGCCCGAGAGAGGCACACTCAGCGTCCCGGCATGGGCCCGAGAGAGGCACACTCTATTAATTATATCCCAAATTTCATCAGTCTTTGCTTAGGTAATACAGTCTAAACTTGATGTTTCTTCTCTAAAGGAAGATTTAGACAAAGTGGGGACTGGGCAGGCAAGTGGCAAATGACGTTATACATGTTAGGAAAAAAATAATGCAACATATACTTTAAATGGTATCTTCCTGGAAAAACTACCGACAAGGATTTAGGAATAATTGTAGAGAAAAGACTTAGCAAGAGTCCTGGAGTATGAAACAAGAGAAAGAGCAAAGGAGGGCTACAAAATGAATAAGGGGAATGGTTTCGTTCTGAAGAGACAAGAAAAGTTGCATTTATACATCCTAGAAAAACAGCATCATAGAGGGGATATGATAACATTATATAAATATGTGCAGGGCCAATATAAAGAACTCTCCAGGGACCTGCTCATTAACAGAAAGGTACAAAGAACAAGAGGTCACCCCCTCAGACTGGAAGAGCAAAGATTTCATAGACAGCAAAGGAAGGGATTCTTTACGGTAAGGACAATAAAATTATGGAACTCACTGCCAAGAGAGGTAGTGCTATCAACCACAATAGATGCATTTACACATGGTCTGCAGAACATACAGGGGTATTAATACCAGAATAAACATTAATATTTAGAGTTAATCTAGGGAGAAATCTGGTCGCCCTTTAGAGAAGGAAATTCCCGCTATGTGGCAAAATTTGAAATCACTTAAATAGGGTTTTTGGTTCTTTTTGATGAACAGCAGGTAGAAGGATAGGGTTGAACTTGATGGACTTCGCTCTTTTTTAACCCAAATTACTATAAATCTTACTATCTTGTTTTTAAATAAAAAGGACAAAAATATGTCTAATAGAGACAGATCCTGTCCCCCCACTTGAGAGAAATAATGTGTTTAAACGGCAAGAAAGGTATTATTTATACGAGTTGTTTAGATAAGAGATGTAAATATAGACCAATATATCTGAAACTTATCATGGATCAGCCTTAGTTCTCCCAATACTGCAAGGATCACATTTAGCAGCCACATTCCTACACAGAATGATCGGCACATTTAGCAACACCAGGAGTTTACAGACTCCTATATGTATATTTATAGTAATGTATACATAATGAGCGGTATATAAAGAGATATACTGACAAGAAGCAGAGATAAGGAATAAGTACTCACCATTCAGTCTGGTTTGCCTATTGGCTCTCACCCTCAAGAAGGTCTGAGGAAAAAAATAAACAGAATGAAGTATTTCTTGACATTAATATCTGTAAGTTGACGGCAGGGATCTGTGAAAGGTTACGAACATTGCAGGGAGTTACATTAGCTGATGTGGCCGATGGAACTACAGCTGGATATAGGGGTCGTTATTACTGGAGAGTGCTGGTGGGAGTGTAATTGTTGGGATGACGGGAGAGGGTATTATTATTATTGGGGTGACGGGAGAGGGTATTATTATTATTGGGGTGACGGTAGAGGGTATTATTATTATTGGGGTGACGGTAGAGGGTATTATTATTATTGGGGTGACGGAAGAGGGTATTATTATTATTGGGGTGACGGGAGAGGGCATTATTATTAATGGGATGACGGGAGAGGGTATTATTATTAATGGGATGACGGGAGAGGGTACTATTATTATTGGGATGATGGGAGAGGGTATTAATATTAGAATGCTGGGAGAGGGTATTATTATTGGGATGCCAGAGGGTATTATTATTATTAGGATATTGGAGGCTATTATTATTATTGTGATGCTGGGAGAGGGTATTATTATTGGGATGCTGGGAGAGGGTATTATTATTATTGGCATGCTGGGAGAGGGTATTATTATTATTGGGATGCTGGCGAGTATTATTATTATTGGGATGCGGTTGGAAGTATTATGATGATGATGTTGGGGGGCAGTATTATTATTATTTGGATGTGGTTGGCAGTATTATGATGATGATGATGATGCGGGGGGGGGGCAGTATTATTATTGGGATGTTGGGGGCAGTATTATTATTGGGATGCGGTTGGCAGTATTATTATGATGATGATGATGTTGGGGGGCAGTATTATTATTGGGATGCTGGGGGCAGTATTATTATTGGGATGCTGGGGGGGCAGTATTATTATTATTGGGATGCTGGGGGCAGTATTATTATTATTGGGATGCTGGGGGCAGTATTATTATTATTGGGATGCTGGGGGGGCAGTATTATTATTATTGGGATGCTGGGGGGGCAGTATTATTATTATTGGGATGCTGGGGGGGGGCAGTATTATTATTGGGATGCTGGGGGGCAGTATTATTATTATTGGGATGCTGGGGGGGCAGTATTATTATTATTGGGATGCTGGGGGGGCAGTATTATTATTATTGGGATGCTGGGGGGGGCAGTATTATTATTATTGGGATGCTGGGGGGGGCAGTATTATTAATATTGGGATGCTGGGGGGGGCAGTATTATTATTATTGGGATGCTGGGGATGGGGGGGGGGGCATTATTATTATTGGGATGCTGGGGGGCAGTATTATTATTATTGGGATGCTGGGGGGCAGTATTATTATTGGGATGCTGGGGGGGCAGTATTATTATTATTGGGATGCTGGGGATGGGCAGTATTATTATTGGGATGCTGGGGGGCAGTATTATTATTATTGGGATTCTGGGGGGCAGTATTATTATTGGGATGCTGGGGGGGGGGGCAGTATTATTATTATTGGGATGCTGGGGGGGGGGCAGTATTATTATTGGGATGCTGGGGGGCAGTATTATTATTATTGGGATGCTGGGGGGGGGGCAGTATTATTATTATTGGGATGCGGGGGGGGGCAGTATTATTATTGGGATGCTGGGGGGGGGGCAGTATTATTATTGGGATGCTGGGGGGGGGGCAGTATTATTATTGGGATGCTGGGGGGGGGCAGTATTATTATTGGGATGCTGGGGGGGGGCAGTATTATTATTGGGATGCTGGGGGGGGGGCAGTATTATTATTGGGATGCTGGGGGGGGGGGCAGTATTATTATTGGGATGCTGGGGGGGGGGCAGTATTATTATTGGGATGCTGGGGGGGGCAGTATTATTATTGGGATGCTGGGGGGGGGGCAGTATTATTATTATTGGGATGCTGGGGGGGGCAGTATTATTATTATTGGGATGCTGGGGGGGGGCAGTATTATTATTGGGATGCTGGGGGGGGGGCAGTATTATTATTGGGATGCTGGGGGGGGGCAGTATTATTATTGGGATGCTGGGGGGGGCAGTATTATTATTGGGATGCTGGGGGGGGCAGTATTATTATTGGGATGCTGGGGGGGGGCAGTATTATTATTGGGATGCTGGGGGGGGCAGTATTATTATTGGGATGCTGGGGGGGGGCAGTATTATTATTATTGGGATGCTGGGGGGGGGGCAGTATTATTATTATTGGGATGCTGGGGGGGGGCAGTATTATTATTATTGGGATGCTGGGGGGGGGGGGCAGTATTATTATTATTGGGATGCTGGGGGGGGCAGTATTATTATTGGGATGCTGGGGGGGGGGGCAGTATTATTATTGGGATGCTGGGGGGGGGCACTATTATTATTGGGATGCTGGGGGGGGGGGCAGTATTATTATTGGGATGCTGGGGGGGGGGCAGTATTATTATTGGGATGCTGGGGGGGGGGGCAGTATTATTATTGGGATGCTGGGGGGGGGGCAGTATTATTATTGGGATGCTGGGGGGGGGGCAGTATTATTATTGGGATGCTGGGGGGGGAGCAGTATTATTATTGGGATGCTGGGGGGGGCAGTATTATTATTGGGATGCTGGGGGGGGCAGTATTATTATTGGGATGCTGGGGGGGGGCAGTATTATTATTGGGATGCTGGGGGGGGGGCAGTATTATTATTATTGGGATGCTGGGGGGGGGCAGTATTATTATTGGGATGCTGGGGGGGGGCAGTATTATTATTGGGATGCTGCGGGGGGGGCAGTATTATTATTGGGATGCTGGGGGGGGGCAGTATTATTATTGGGATGCTGGGGGGGGCAGTATTATTATTGGGATGCTGGGGGGGGGCAGTATTATTATTGGGATGCTGGGGGAGAGTATTATTATTGGGATGCTGGGGGGCAGTATTATTATTGGGATGCTGGGGGGGGGGGCAGTATTATTATTATTGGGATGCTGGGGGGGGCAGTATTATTATTGGGATGCTGGGGGGGGGGCAGTATTATTATTATTGGGATGCTGGGGGGGGGGCAGTATTATTATTATTGGGATGCTGGGGGGGGGCAGTATTATTATTATTGGGATGCTGGGGGGGGGCAGTATTATTATTGGGATGCTGGGGGGGGGCAGTATTATTATTGGGATGCTGGGGGGGGGGCAGTATTATTATTATTGGGATGCTGGGGGGGGGGGCAGTATTATTATTGGGAAGCTGGGGGGGGGCAGTATTATTATTGGGATGCTGGGGGGCAGTATTATTATTGGGATGCTGGGGGGGGGGCAGTATTATTATTGGGATGCTGGGGGGGGCAGTATTATTATTATTGGGATGCTGGGGGGGGGGCAGTATTATTATTATTGGGATGCTGGGGGGGGGCAGTATTATTATTATTGGGATGCTGGGGGGGGCAGTATTATTATTGGGATGCTGGGGGGGGGCAGTATTATTATTGGGATGCTGGGGGGGGGCAGTATTATTATTGGGATGCTGGGGGGGGGGCAGTATTATTATTGGGATGCTGGGGGGGGGCAGTATTATTATTATTGGGATGCTGGGGGGGGCAGTATTATTATTGGGATGCTGGGGGGGGGCAGTATTATTATTGGGATGCTGGGGGGGGCAGTATTATTATTATTGGGATGCTGGGGGGGGGCAGTATTATTATTGGGATGCTGGGGGGGGGGCAGTATTATTATTGGGATGCTGGGGGGGGGGGCAGTATTATTATTGGGATGCTGGGGGGGGGGCAGTATTATTATTATTGGGATGCTGGGGGGGGGCAGTATTATTATTGGGATGCTGGGGGGGGGGCAGTATTATTATTGGGATGCTGGGGGGGGGGGCAGTATTATTATTGGGATGCTGGGGGGGGGGGCAGTATTATTATTATTGGGATGCTGGGGGGGGGGGCAGTATTATTATTATTAGGATGTTGGCGGGAGAGGTGGTTATTATTATTATTATTATTATATAATAGTACAGAGCTGGATCTCTCCGGCCTCCCTCTTCCCCTCTCCCCCCGGCTGGAAACAAACCCACTTGGTCTCTGCCGCTCTCACTCTGCATGGTCACGGGGCAGCGCTGCCGGCTCTCATGCCCGGGACAGTCTCCCGGGGACCGGGCGGATGGCAGCGGATTGCACAGCCCGCCTCACAGGGAGCCCTCAGCTCGCAGTCAGCGCCATGTTAGCCGAAGTCATGTGACCAGACTGACGTAACGAGCCAAGCACGTCACGTCCACACGCTTCACATGTAACCATGGCAACCGCCAGGCTGCAGGGCTGCACTGCAACGACTAGGCCTCAGTGTCCTGCCTGCAGCCTGAGCTTATAATAATAATAATAATACTCATATAATAATAATCAGAATGTACAGACACTCATACAGTGACTAGGCCTCAGTGTCCTGCCTGCAGCCTGAGCTTATAATAATAATAATAATACTCATATAATAATAATACTCATATAATAATAATAATACTCATATAATAATAATACTCATATAATAATAATCAGCATGTACAGACACTCATACAGTGACTAGGCCTCAGTGTCCTGCCTGCAGCCTGAGCTTATAATAATAATAATAATACTCATATAATAATAATACTCATATAATAATAATCAGAATG
>CM069865.1:1310000-1370000 GCA_036172795.1 Pelodytes ibericus | reverse complement strand
CTAGAAAAGAATCCCAATTCATTCATAGTCCCGGGTTTCCTGGGGGGCTTGCTTATAAGATGATGGTTTATCCTGCATTGGAACATTATACTCTCCAGCAGGAATACAAAGCATGCAATATGACAAGTATCACAGCTCTGTGTGATGTGCATAGCTGAGACCTGTATGGATCTCACTAACCTGTAACCACCACTTAGGGCCATGCAATTAGACTCTGTCTCATACATGACACATGCCACCTGACCACACAATTTTAATATGCAGTGGTGTGTTCATTCCTGGAAGTGCAACATCTGGAATTATAATTTCAATTACTTATGATAAGAGCAGCTCCACCTATTTTCTGTATGTTGTACGTGTGTGTAATACACATGAAATGCTCTTATTTTTACTTTTAAACAAGTTCCAGTTCTCCTGTCATTTTACATTGTAAATCATTACACCGGGGCTGCTAAATTCAGTGACATTCCAATAAGGAGGAGCTTGGGGAGATGGGCGGGGCTTGGGGAGATGGGCGGGGCTTGGGGAGATTATCCTTTGTGTTTAATGAAAAGGAAGCACTGATCACACAGATCTCTTTCTCTCCTTTACATGGTGCAGTGCTTATCTAATAATATGTTTGGGACACTGTGAAATAAGTCATTAAAGGAGCAGTTTTATTATTTTTGGAATCACCCAGCTCAGATCTGATACAGTGACTTCTAAATGGAAACATTTATAAAATAAATAAAGATTTTATCTTAGACATTGGTCTTCCTTTAATTAGTGACAGGTATGGATACAATGCATAGTACCTCCTGCCCAGCAGCACATCTGGCCATGTTTTACCTCTTTATGTTTCAGTTGAAGCACTCACATTAGAAGAGGCAATGTTTATAAAGATCTGCAGTGAAGCCCTACAACTTGCAAGACATCAGTACAAAGCAGGGGTCTCCAGTGCTGCAGTCTAATGCATGCTAAGGCTTTGGAAGACGTGTGCCATGCATTCGTTATACATGTTTCTCACCCCTCCAGCATGCTAATGGTTAATATCATGGTTTTGTATGTAAACTTATTATATATGTACATGTTAACACACAATTAAATAGCGCAGTATATTTGGCTTGTAAAATAGAGCTTATCATTTAAATGTGATTCCCCGCGGCGTCATTACTGCATCAGCAAGTGTAAGATATCTCACTGTCTATATATTAACAGAGAAACCGCCACGGAGGAGTGTCAGCTCTCTGCTATCAGTCAGTGTAGCTATCTTATATATATATATGTTTAATTCTTGTTATCGGGGTCTGTGAGGGGCACATATTGTGCAGAATGAAAACATATCAATTGAAATATCTTATATATATATATGTTTAATTCTTGTTATCAGGGTCTGTGAGAGGCACATATTGTGCAGAATGAAAACATATCAATAGAAATATCTTATATATATATATGTTTAATTCTTGTTATCGGGGTCTGTGAGAGGCACATATTGTGCAGAATGAAAACATATCAATAGAAATATCTTATATATATATGTTTAATTCTTGTTATCAGGGTCTGTGAGAGGCACATATTGTGCAGAATGAAAACATATCAATAGAAATATCTTATATATATGTTTAATTCTTGTTATCAGGGTCTGTGAGGGGCACATATTGTGCAGAATGAAAACTTATCAATAGAAATATCTTATATATATATATGTTTAATTCTTGTTATCGGGGTCTGTGAGGGGCACATATTGTGCAGAATGAAAACATATCAATAGAAATATCTTATATATATATGTTTAATTCTTGTTATCGGGGTCTGTGAGGGGCACATATTGTGCAGAATGAAAACATATCAATTGAAATATCTTATATATATGTTTAATTCTTGTTATCGGGGTCTGTGAGTGTCAGCTCTCTGCTAGCAGAATAAAAACATATCAATAGAAATATCTTATATATATATGTTTAATTCTTGTTATCGGGGTCTGTGAGAGGCACATATTGTGCAGAATGAAAACATATCAATAGAAATATCTTATATATATATGTTTAATTATTGTTATCAGGGTCTGTGAGAGGCACATATTGTGCAGAATGAAAACATATCAATTGAAATATCTTATATATATGTTTAATTCTTGTTATCAGGGTCTGTGAGAGGCACATATTGTGCAGAATGAAAACATATCAATAGAAATATCTTATATATATGTTTAATTCTTGTTATCAGGGTCTGTGAGGGGCACATATTGTGCAGAATGAAAACATATCAATAGAAATATCTTATATATATATATGTTTAATTCTTGTTATCGGGGTCTGTGAGGGGCACATATTGTGCAGAATGAAAACATATCAATAGAAATATCTTATATATATATATGTTTAATTCTTGTTATCGGGGTCTGTGAGGGGCACATATTGTGCAGAATGAAAACATATCAATAGAAATATCTTATATATGTTTAATTCTTGTTATCGGGGTCTGTGAGGGGCACATATTGTGCAGAATGAAAACATATCAATTGAAATATCTTATATATATGTTTAATTCTTGTTATCGGGGTCTGTGAGGGGCACATATTGTGCAGAATGAAAACATATCAATAGAAATATCTTATATATATATGTTTAATTCTTGTTATCAGGGGTCTGTGAGGGGCACATATTGTGCAGAATGAAAACATATCAATTGAAATATCTTATATATATATATATGTTTAATTCTTGTTATCAGCGGTCTGTGAGGGGCACATATTGTGCAGAATGAAAACATATCAATAGAAATATCTTATATATATATGTTTAATTCTTGTTATCAGGGGTCTGTGAGGGGCACATATTGTGCAGAATGAAAACATATCAATTGAAATATCTTATATATATATATATATGTTTAATTCTTGTTATCTGGGGTCTGTGAGGGGCACACATTGTGCAGAATGAAACTCCTCTGTCTGTCCAGTAAAGTCATGTATTTGCAGTAGATGTGGAGGTAATATAATAACGGCCGGGGTAATATGTTTAATAAGCTCTTTCTCTTGATGCATAAAAGAAACATGTATGGATAATATTAATATGCCAGACTCAGTGGAAGACTTTCTATCTATGGATTTATCATTATTCCTTTTATTATATGTTACAGTTTGATGCCAGTAAAGAAGTGTTTACAGGAGGGACTGTGACATGTTTTTATTGAGGAGGTGGCACTGATTATTACAAACATATATATTTTTTGGTTTTAACCAGTCGAGCGGATCACAATGTTATTAGTTATACTGTCAGCGCCGGCTGTCTCACCAGCACTCTCTCTTTCCATATTTATCCAGCTTTCTATTGTGCTTGGTAAATATGTCAGTTATAACGGGGAAGGTGGGAACCTGTCTGACACTGCTGGATGGGTTACTCGCCAGTTTCTGTGGGCACAAGGCAATATTGAGGAATTCTATTAGAATCTAATAATACTAACACATAAATTGAGAGTGCTCTTTCTCCTGCAGCCGACATGCATGTCAGCCGCGAGAGCTGCAGAATGAAGCGCTTTGCTTCCCGCGTAGCTGACACAGGTTTTTTTATGTGCTGTCCGATCTATTTTTAGTGGATTGCAATTCCACACTTGTCAGCTGTAGGGAAGATAACATCCCGGGCGCTTGTCTGTACTAATGGCTCTCAGACAGAAACATGTCAGTCCAGCGGTAATGACAGACTTTGTGGGATGCTGCACAGTTCCTCGTCCTCTGAGCTCCATGAGTTCAATCTGCCAAGTAGCAGCGTTTGTGCCGTACAAGATGCACAGTCACTCCCCAGCCTGACAGTTTGACTCTGATGGAATGAAATTCACACTTCTAAGGAGACAGGCAAAGAATCCGCTCATGTCTTCCACTGTGCTGCCTTTTCCATCACCCTCAGCCGGAGGAGTAATGAGAGTTGCAGTTTAACAATAGCTGAAGGTCCCGATGAGGTGCTCTCAGCTTGTCACAGACTGCGAGATGTTATATGGATACTGAATATGGTGATTATTAATAAAGTCTCAGCTAATTAGCACCACGTTAGAAATATAATAGAAATAGTTCATATTTGGGCAGAGCATGATTAATCTCACCCCACCGTATGGACTATACTCTGATTTGCATAAAATGTACTCTTTAAATTAAAGGACAACTTAGATTAAAAAAAATGAACAACGTATAACTGAATTTCTTTATCAAGCGTAGTTCTAAATAGAAATGCTTTCATGGAAGAATATAACAGAAAGCATTGAGTCCTCTGTGCTATATAGATATATATACCTATGTTTAGATGACCCAAGACTCTGCCTGCTGAGAGACATATGAGCAGAGATGTCTCCATAAGCTAAATCCTTTGTATTATATTCTTTCATTAAAGGAGTTCTATATAAAACATCTATACTTAATGCAATCCTTCAATTAAACATGAATTCATTTTTTGCTGCACTTTAATCTGACTGCTTGCTGGCCGATGAATGGATTGGGATTTATATTAAAATAAAAGTTCTGTATAAAGGTCATGTCTGGGGCAAAGGTCCCGTATCCATGTAAACCAATGTAAGCACGGTTCCTGCTGATGACATCACAATTAGAATGTTACCCCAGTAATGATCTTTATACAGGACCTCCTCTCACTGCATGCAGCGCGATGGGTCATAGGACCAGAGAATAATGAGCTTCCAAATGTGGAAACAGATCTCTAGAAAGATGCTCGTTATGTTGTTTTTTGTCATGAACCCAGTTTGTAGCTACAAGACTCTATCATTTCACATAAAATGTATATGGTACGGAGAGTACTCGGCAGGCGTTAGCTGTACTCCTCCAACATTAATAACCCTTCCAAATACATCACCTTTGCTTTCTCCCTGCCAGTCACACAGTAATTAGGCCTGCACTTTAATATCATTCTACCATGTTTTGTGTTTGTAGATTTGCACACCTGGTATCTGTCCGAATGGTGAATGTCTTCTGTGGACTGAGGTGATGATGTCGGAGATTCTCCTTCCCGCTTGATTGAAGCAGATAACAAAACAGACTGTAAACGAGAAGAAGGGGGGGGGGGGGGGGGGATTAAAAGGTCAGACAAATTGTTAGGACCCTTTTTATGTACTATTTTGGCATGTGCCCTGTGTTTCATTCTACCGAGCCTTGCAAACACACAAAAGTACATTTTATTTGATCATCTGTCAAAGAGAAACATCTCTCTAATGTAGCGAACTTGTGCTGGATCCACAGGGCACCTGTCTCAGATGTCGCACACCCATAAAGAGGAATTGATCTAGGGTCCTGCATGCTATTAACCAGCGTAGATATGTGTAATTGCAGGTTCTGCACACATTAAACACTCCACCTAGACTTCCCGTCTAACCTTTGTCTGAAACCAAACTACACTTTTATTATTGCACAAGGAAAATACAAAAAAA
Organism: Pelodytes ibericus; assembly: GCA_036172795.1. NCBI lineage: Eukaryota > Metazoa > Chordata > Amphibia > Anura > Pelodytidae > Pelodytes > Pelodytes ibericus. The sequence goes on along the minus strand of CM069865.1, from coordinate 1,364,591 downwards.
GCCACAAAGAGAAAACAAATTCTTAGCCTGTGCTTAGACTGTAATTGAATAGTGTTATGTGAAACCCAGTTCAGCCAGAGCCTTAGACAGTAAATTAAGCGTTATGTATTAGTTTTTTGAGAGCAAGTCTGGGAAGAGCACGAGAGCCATTTATTCAGCATTTCTCCCCAGCACCATGGTGATGACCTCTGGAAAAAGACAAGGCTAAACTAATCCTCTGGATGTCAATCTTGAGGCGTCTTCTACATGTGCTTGCAGTTTAGATTAATAAACTGTCTATTTTTAAATTGTGTGGAAACCACTTCAATTCTAAATACCCAGCTAGCATGCTAAGTGCAGAGCAATTCCTGCCAAATCACACTTTCCCTCTTCCAGTTACAAACTTGACCTCATTTGCTTTTACTCTTATAAGATAAACAGGGTTTTTCCCCCCAAATCGTGTTGTGTATATTAGTGTGTACATGGTGTGTATATTAGTGTGTACATGGTGTGTATATTAGTGTGTACATGGTGTGTATATTAGTGTGTACATGGAGTGTATATTAGTGTGTACATGGTGTGTATTTGCTGTGTACATGGTGTGTATATTAGTGTGTACATGGAGTGTATATTAGTGTGTACATGGTGTGTATATTAGTGTATACATGGTGACATGGTGTGTATTTGCTGTGTACATGGCGTGTATATTAGTGTGTACATGGTGTGTATATTAGTGTGTACATGGTGTGTATATTAGTGTATACATGGTGACATGGTGTGTATTTGCTGTGTACATGGCGTGTATATTAGTGTGTACATGGTGTGTATTTGCTGTGTACATGGCGTGTATATTAGTGTGTACATGGTGTGTATTTGGTGTGTACATGGTGTGTATATTAGTGTGTACATGGAGTGTATATTAGTGTGTACATGGCGTGTATATTAGTGTGTACATGGTGTGTATATTAGTGTGTACATGGTGTGTATATTAGTGTGTACATGGTGTGTATATTAGTGTGTACATGGTGTGTATATTAGTGTGTACATGGTGTGTATATTAGTGTGTACATGGTGTGTATATTAGTGTGTACATGGAGTGTATATTAGTGTGTACATGGTGTGTATATTAGTGTGTACATGGCGTGTATATTAGTGTGTACATGGTGTGTATATTAGTGTGTACATGGAGTGTATATTAGTGTGTACATGGTGTGTATATTAGTGTGTACATGGTGTGTATATTAGTGTGTACATGGTGTGTATATTAGTGTGTACATGGTGTGTATATTAGTGTGTACATGGTGTGTATATTAGTGTGTACATGGTGTGTATATTAGTGTGTACATGGTGTGTATATTAGTGTGTACATGGCGTGTATTTGCTGTGTACATGGTGTGTATATTAGTGTGTACATGGCGTGTATATTAGTGTGTACATGGCGTGTATATTAGTGTGTACATGGTGTGTATATTAGTGTGTACATGGTGTGTATATTAGTGTGTACATGGTGTGTATATTAGTGTGTACATGGTGTGTATATTAGTGTGTACATGGTGTGTATTTGCTGTGTACATGGTGTGTATATTAGTGTGTACATGGTGTGTATATTAGTGTGTACATGGTGTGTATATTAGTGTGTACATGGTGTGTATATTAGTGTGTACATGGTGTGTATATTAGTGTGTACATGGTGTGTATTTGGTGTATACATGGTGTGTATATTAGTGTGTACATGGTGTGTATATTAGTGTGTACATGGTGTGTATATTAGTGTGTACATGGTGTGTATATTAGTGTGTACATGGTGTGTATATTAGTGTGTACATGGTGTGTATATTAGTGTGTACATGGTGTGTATATTAGTGTATACATGGTGTGTATATTAGTGTGTACATGGTGTGTATATTAGTGTATACATGGTGTGTATATTAGTGTGTACATGGCGTGTATTTGCTGTGTACATGGTGTGTATATTAGTGTGTACATGGTGTGTATATTAGTGTGTACATGGTGTGTATATTAGTGTATACATGGTGTGTATATTAGTGTGTACATGGTGTGTATATTAGTGTGTACATGGTGTGTATATTAGTGTGTACATGGTGTGTATATTAGTGTGTACATGGTGACATGGTGTGTATATTAGTGTGTACATGGTGTGTATATTAGTGTGTACATGGAGTGTATATTAGTGTGTACATGGTGTGTATATTAGTGTGTACATGGTGTGTATATTAGTGTGTACATGGAGTGTATATTAGTGTGTACATGGTGTGTATATTAGTGTGTACATGGTGTGTATATTAGTGTGTACATGGTGTGTATATTAGTGTGTACATGGTGTGTATATTAGTGTGTACATGGCGTGTATATTAGTGTGTACATGGTGTGTATATTAGTGTGTACATGGTGTGTATATTAGTGTGTACATGGTGTGTATATTAGTGTGTACATGGCGTGTATATTAGTGTGTACATGGTGTGTATATTAGTGTGTACATGGTGTGTATATTAGTGTGTACATGGTGTGTATATTAGTGTGTACATGGTGTGTATATTAGTGTGTACATGGTGTGTATATTAGTGTGTACATGGAGTGTATATTAGTGTGTACATGGTGTGTATTTGGTGTGTACATGGTGTGTATATTAGTGTGTACATGGAGTGTATATTAGTGTGTACATGGTGTGTATATTAGTGTGTACATGGTGTGTATATTAGTGTGTACATGGTGTGTATATTAGTGTGTACATGGTGTGTATATTAGTGTGTACATGGAGTGTATATTAGTGTGTACATGGTGTGTATTTGGTGTGTACATGGTGTGTATATTAGTGTGTACATGGTGTGTATATTAGTGTGTACATGGTGTGTATATTAGTGTGTACATGGCGTGTATATTAGTGTGTACATGGTGTGTATATTAGTGTGTACATGGTGTGTATATTAGTGTGTACATGGCGTGTATTTGGTGTATACATGGTGTGTATATTAGTGTGTACATGGTGTGTATATTAGTGTGTACATGGTGTGTATATTAGTGTGTACATGGTGTGTATATTAGTGTGTACATGGCGTGTATATTAGTGTGTACATGGTGTGTATATTAGTGTGTACATGGTGTGTATATTAGTGTGTACATGGTGTGTATTTGGTGTGTACATGGTGTGTATATTAGTGTGTACATGGAGTGTATATTAGTGTGTACATGGCGTGTATTTGGTGTGTACATGGTGTGTATATTAGTGTGTACATGGAGTGTATATTAGTGTGTACATGGTGTGTATATTAGTGTGTACATGGAGTGTATATTAGTGTGTACATGGTGTGTATATTAGTGTGTACATGGTGTGTATTTGCTGTGTACATGGAGTGTATATTAGTGTGTACATGGTGTGTATATTAGTGTGTACATGGAGTGTATATTAGTGTGTACATGGTGTGTATATTAGTGTGTACATGGAGTGTATATTAGTGTGTACATGGTGTGTATATTAGTGTGTACATGGCGTGTATATTAGTGTGTACATGGTGTGTATATTAGTGTGTACATGGAGTGTATATTAGTGTGTACATGGTGTGTATATTAGTGTGTACATGGTGTGTATATTAGTGTGTACATGGTGTGTATTTGCTGTGTACATGGTGTGTATATTAGTGTGTACATGGCGTGTATATTAGTGTGTACATGGTGTGTATATTAGTGTGTACATGGTGTGTATATTAGTGTGTACATGGTGTGTATTTGGTGTGTACATGGTGTGTATATTAGTGTGTACATGGTGTGTATATTAGTGTGTACATGGTGTGTATATTAGTGTGTACATGGTGTGTATTTGCTGTGTACATGGTGTGTATATTAGTGTGTACATGGCGTGTATATTAGTGTGTACATGGCGTGTATATTAGTGTGTACATGGTGTGTATATTAGTGTGTACATGGTGTGTATATTAGTGTATACATGGTGACATGGTGTGTATTTGGTGTGTACATGGTGTGTATATTAGTGTGTACATGGTGTGTATATTAGTGTGTACATGGTGTGTATATTAGTGTGTACATGGCGTGTATATTAGTGTGTACATGGTGTGTATATTAGTGTGTACATGGTGTGTATATTAGTGTGTACATGGTGTGTATTTGGTGTGTACATGGTGTGTATATTAGTGTGTACATGGCGTGTATATTAGTGTGTACATGGTGTGTATATTAGTGTGTACATGGAGTGTATATTAGTGTGTACATGGCGTGTATATTAGTGTGTACATGGTGTGTATATTAGTGTGTACATGGTGTGTATATTAGTGTGTACATGGCGTGTATATTAGTGTGTACATGGTGTGTATATTAGTGTGTACATGGCGTGTATTTGCTGTGTACATGGTGTGTATATTAGTGTGTACATGGTGTGTATATTAGTGTGTACATGGAGTGTATTTGGTGTGTACATGGTGTGTATATTAGTGTGTACATGGAGTGTATTTGGTGTGTACATGGTGTGTATATTAGTGTGTACATGGCGTGTATTTGGTGTGTACATGGCGTGTATTTGGTGTGTACATGGCGTGTATTTGGTGTGTACATGGTGTGTATATTAGTGTGTACATGGCGTGTATTTGGTGTGTACATGGTGTGTATATTAGTGTGTACATGGCGTGTATTTGGTGTGTACATGGTGTGTATATTAGTGTGTACATGGCGTGTACATGGTGTGTACATGGTGTGTATTTGGTGTGTACATGGCATGTATTTGGTGTGTACATGGTGTGTACATGGTGTGTACATGGCGTTTATTTGGTGTGTACATGGTGTGTATATTAGTGTGTACATGGCGTGTATTTGGTGTGTACATGGTGTGTATATTAGTGTGTACATGGCGTGTATTTGGTGTGTACATGGTGTGTATTTAGTGTGTACATGGTCACTGTACATGGGATGATTTGTCGGACCAGGAGAGTAAAATCACTGATAAATAGCTTTCCACTAAAAATTACTTTAGAAACATAAGATGCACAAAGAAAAAAATAAATATTTTACATATTTGTCTTTTAAGTGTTTGGAAATAGCAGCCAGCTGACAGCTAGACTTTGTTATCTATATTTCTTTGTAGACAAAAATATTCACTAGTTACATGAAAGTAAGAGACGTTTCACCTACAGCAGTGGAAAGGGTTGTTGTCTGTTACAGTGAGAGCAGTAAAGTTTTAGAGTTCACAATGTAGTGCACAAATACAAAACATCCATTAAACAAGGCTGGATATATATATATTTTTTTTAGTAAAGGATAATTTACAAAGCCATAATTAAGTATCCTTAGAACTAGAAACTTGGTGGTCCAGGGGGAAGATTTAGGAAGACAGAAGATTTAGGAGGCATTCCTTGCAAAACACAAATATATATAATAAGGAGATTATTAGAGTTCAGTATACACCTGCAGCCATCAAGATGCAGTGATTCAACATAGAACTGGGATAAATAACCTGCGATAAACCTCTACTGTGAATACAAATACAATACGAGCAAAAAGCAGTGATACATTTTATATTAAATAATGTAATAAAACAAACTGATTCTAGTAAATCTAAAATCCTCACAAGAGGGAAAAAACACTCGATGGGGTTTGGAGATGTTTAAATCAAATTTGGTAAAATAAATGGTCTCAAAGCAATGTGACTGGAGAACGGGGATCTAGTCGGACATAGCCCAATTGTACGTTCCATGATCAGCACAATGCAGTGTCTCTTTTTAATGATTTTATTGTCTTGCAGTTCAGAGAAATGATATAGTGAAGTTTTAATTTTTGCACCTAGAGGTAACTTCCTTAAAAAGGTCACTTGGCTTCTTACACCAGACCAATGGCTTTAGAAAAACGCAGCAAAATGTTTTTTCTGGAGGGAAAAAAAGAAAGAAAATGAAAGACGTGAAAGTGGGAAGGGGGAGGCAGTGTTAAATCATGAGCCTTTCCCTGCTTCACTCATTAAAAGTGGCCTTTTGTAAGGTAAAATTATCATTGTAAGCAATAAGATCTTAAAAAGAATAATTCACGGCTCTCTCACCCTTTCGTATGATGGGCGCCATCGGCTAATTCTTCCCTTAATGGCATCACAGCCATAAATTGTGCCCAAGCCAAGATCACTCTTCACCTCCTCGCTGGGTCTTGGCAGCCCCTCTGTCTTCACTGATCCCACTTAAATCTACAACATCTGGTAAGATTTCTCTCTCAGACTTGTAACCTATTACCGTTTAATCTAATATTCCAGGTTTAGTAACGGCAGAGAGTAAAAAATACAGCTAAACGGAGCTGTAATAGTTTAATTATTGTAAAATGGATCATTAAACTTAACCGTGACAGATGCCTCTGACTATATATGTTCTTCTAAACAGCAGTACAGCGTATAACAGGCACCAGCTTCATGGCATCAAAGGCATTTTAATATCCTGGTGGTTTTGTTATTATTATAGATTTTTAAAGAGAAGTCTGCTAGTATCCGGATTGCATCTCTCGTAGGGATGTACAGGGCAGCCATGCAGCAGGTACATCTCTCGTACTGATGTACAGGGCAGCCATGCAGCAGGTACATCTCTCGTACTGATGTACAGGGCAGCCATGCAGCAGGTACATCTCTCGTACCGATGTACAGGGAAGCCATGCAGCAGGTACATCTCTTGTACTGATGTACAGGGCAGCCATGCAGCAGGTACATCTCTCGTACTGATGTACAGGGAAGCCATGCAGCAGGTACATCTCTCGTACTGATGTACAGGGCAGCCATGCAGCAGGTACATCTCTTGTACTGATGTACAGGGCAGCCATGCAGCAGGTACATCTCTCGTACTGATGTACAGGGAAGCCATGCAGCAGGTACATCTCTTGTACTGATGTACAGGGAAGCCATGCAGCAGGTACATCTCTCGTACTGATGTACAGGGCAGCCATGCAGCAGGTGCATCTCTCGTACTGATGTACAGGGCAGCCATGCAGCAGGTGCATCTCTCGTACTGATGTACAGGGCAGCCATGCAGCAGGTGCATCTCTCGTACTGATGTACAGGGCAGCCATGCAGCAGGTGCATCTCTCATAGTGATGTACAGGGAAGCCATGCAGCAGGTACATCTCTCGTACCGATGTACAGGGCAGCCATGCAGCAGGTACATCTCTTGTACTGATGTACAGGGAAGCCATGCAGCAGGTACATCTCTCGTACTGATGTACAGGGAAGCCATGCAGCAGGTACATCTCTCGTACCGATGTACAGGGAAGCCATGCAGCAGGTGCATCTCTCGTACTGATGTACAGGGCAGCCATGCAGCAGGTGCATCTCTCGTACTGATGTACAGGGCAGCCATGCAGCAGGTGCATCTCTCATAGTGATGTACAGGGAAGCCATGCAGCAGGTACATCTCTCGTACCGATGTACAGGGAAGCCATGCAGCAGGTACATCTCTCGTACCGATGTACAGGGAAGCCATGCAGCAGGTACATCTCTCGTACTGATGTACAGGGCAGCCATGCAGCAGGTGCATCTCTCGTACTGATGTACAGGGCAGCCATGCAGCAGGTGCATCTCTCATAGTGATGTACAGGGAAGCCATGCAGCAGGTACATCTCTCGAACTGATGTACAGGGAAGCCATGCAGCAGGTGCATCTCTCATAGTGATGCACAGGGCAGCCATGTAGCATGGGGTCTAGACTTGTTACTGAAGATGTTACCCAAAACTATAATTAATGATGTCAATGTACAGGGGGCTACGGGGGAGGGTGAGATGAGAGGAGACAGAGACTATAGGGTATTGAAATCCATATTATAGATAAAAAGACAGTGTCTGCCCTTAAATATTGATAAAAATTATCTTTTATTTCAGATCAATAAATAAAAATCTCTACAGATGCCCAGAAGTTCCATATGTGACAGTAAGTGATTCAATGAATTGGATATTGTAACAAACAATAACTATTTAACTAGAAAGGGGACAGTTCTAGTGCATATTTGGCATGATACAATTGTTAAATTGATTGCTGAGATTCCTTGCAGTCGGTGGTGACTAGTAAACCCTTTTATTGGCTGTTTGACACTGAAATGACTTCACAGCTACGACTAACTAGCAAGTCACAGATTACTGCAGCATCATCCCTAATGAGAAGCACAAGGCGATCCATTCATTAGCCACATCAATAGCCGAGCTACAAAGGTGGGCAATTTGTGTTGAGTACATTCACCCCACTGTGTTCCCTTGTTCATAGGAGGTTTATTTCTTAAATAATGCTGCTTTGCATTAGACTCTATTTGTTTATCACAGTAGGTGAGTGGAATTTTACTTTAGATATTACTTTCCCACATATTGGATATATTTCTGTGTTTAGCCAATTTATACCCTGTGAATTATGTTAATTAAACATATTCTGAATGTGCTAGCAATGCATTTATTCACTAGCCAATTGCTTGCCATTGGGAGTGTCTTATTAAGAAGGATGTTCTCTAATTAATAATGGATTAGCCTATAATAAAAAATATGCAAATTTGGCCAATGGCCGAGATGTAAGGCGCTCTGTATTCTAGATATCGTTTGCCCCCCGTCGTGTCAAGTCCAACAAAGAGGACGACATCTTGCAGTCTGTGAAATGTACCTTTACAGAGACGATTATTTCAAACCATTACGAGAGAGCTGATAGCAAAGCAACAAACACACACTGGTTTTATATCTCAAAACCCATCCATCACACCTCCTGTCAGCAGAACAAATAACCCTGTTTTTATCCATCTATCTGGCCTCTTTTTACACCAGCACAAAGTGTTTCCTGTACAGAGCTTTTTAACTCTATCTAAATAGGTACTTATCACTTAACACAGAGGTGGTGCAGACATCTTCTGCCTGTTCAGCCTGCCAACACTGGCAGAATCATTTAAAGTCATACTAATAGCCGTTATCATATAAGAACTGTAACCTGCAAGCAAGGAATGATTGCAGAACCCTAGCTGGGTCATTTTATTTTGCTTTTATATATTTATTTTTGTTGCTTGTATTTATCGAGCCATTTCGCCTGTTACCAGTGTAGGAATCCTAAACAGTCCCCTTTGTAAAATAATAATGTGTCAGGCTGACAAAAGAGGGATTCATATTGGCTGGATTTTAGTTTCCAAAGACCAGTGGCTCTTTCGGGGTCATCCATATGGATGTCAGCCAGAGATTAGAGGAAGGATGTTGACACTGTGCTGAAAAGTGCAGGTTTTTAAATGATTAAAAAAAAAACACTTTCTGTAGTTGGTAAAATAAATTGCAGGGAATGTGGTGTCACAGACTGCGTCGGATGTTGGGTTGAACTTGGCGCTTGGCAGTTGCTGGGGCGATGTTAGACTGGGGCGTTGATTGCCTGTCGTACATTTTGGCCAGTATGTGTTGCTCGCTTTCTTTGATTTTTGTGATAATGTTGTTTGTGTTTATTAATCTTCCAGGAAATAAAATTGTCTAAAAACAGTATCTTTCCGCCTTATAAGTGAATGAAACGTTTTCATTAGATTATCGCATGCCCGATTTTCATGTAAAAAGTCACTAAAAATCTAGTGATAATATTATTATGTGTAAAAGTGGCGCACATGGACACAGCGCCAGCGCAGACAGCGTGTACGACCAATAAAGAGGCTAGAACGCAGCGGACATCCATTTTTCAGGAGATACTGCGCCCCCTCGCACTAAAGTGCCAGGACTTGTTATACATAAACCTTATTATTTTAAATCAGCTCAGAGGGTTGAATTTCCTGGAGAAATCAATTCACACGTCATCCAAGGAAGAATTACAGGGTGGGATTCCCTATTTACACGGACTTGTATTATATTCAGGTATATTATCTCAAACTTTAAACCAAAGTAGCTGGGTTGGTAAATTCTCCAGTTTTATGGGAGAGTTTTCCCAGCTTGGCTACTCTTTCATAAATAAAAGTGAATTACAAGGTGCACTAGTTGCTGTGAAAATAAAAATATATTCGCATGGCTGTCTACCCCCAAACGTCAGACCTACCTGCTCAGTTAGCTGAACGTTTGGCAGCATATCTTACCAGCCAAACTCTTCCTATAGTGGTGACCTCTCTATTAGGAAGCGGCTGTGTGTAAAGTGCAGTATAATCCTGACTGTAATATAGAAAATCCTTCTCACTCACCAGGGTGAAGCGCGTGGGGATTGGGGATACTGCCCTATATTTTTAATCTCTGTATCTGGATAAATTAAACAAGAGATGTCTAGACAGAGCACAAGTCAAATTATATCAAGATACGATAGCTCGAAGCCAGTGCTGGACTCATTTTAAAACGAATGTCCTCTGAATATTAAATCCTGGCCACACAGAGATCTCCGGGCAAAAAGTGCTTCAAAGCGGCGCAAGAAGAGACAGCGAAAAGGTCTGTACGTTTTTATCTACGCTCTTCGCTCGACATGAAAAAAACTCTTGAAGTTAATTCCCCGAGGACTTTAGGAAGAGAGTAAAGGAGGGTGTACTCGCACGGTACAGCTCGACCATTTAATCTCTGTGCATGAAGCAGACTCCAATGTTTTCCTGCTGGGAATTTGGTTAAAGCCCTTACATGATGGGAAGTGGGATCAGCTCTACCTAAAGTGTTCAATTCCTTGTGACAGAGACAAACATGACACAGCAAGGCCGTGAGACATAGTGAAGACCTTACGATCTCCACGGAATTGGATATTTCAAAGGCTACATGAAGAATCTGGACGCATGCTACATAATATCCATATTGTATCAATGGTACAAGGCAGGTTTGATGTTCCTTGTTCTCTAGATGATGAAAAGACACAGATGTCAATCTACGTATCAGGAATGATACACAGAATAATCTGATTAAAGGAACGATTGGCTGGTGGACCAGGTGGGAATTAGATCCCTCTCTCTCCCTCTCTCTCCTGCTTTATTGCTCATCGGGATCGTTATTCGGATTTTTTTTTGTTTTTCATACCAAGTGCGATGATACTGTACTGTGAAAACTGCACTGAAAGCAAATGAAACAAACCCTTCCCCAATCATTCTCCTGGTGTCACTGGATCTGCATAGTGATATGAATCTAATGTATCACTGCAATGGGTAAAAATGCCAGAGACTGACAAATTGCCAGCAGGGAATTGAGATTTACTTAACCTCTAAGCTGCCAGAAGAAAGGTGAAAATAGATGATTATTGGCAGGAGTTATTACTAGCAGATCTCAGACACGCAGGGAATGAGTTCTGTGTTATGTGTAATTAAGAGATAAGTTCAGTTTAAAATTCCAGGTTTATGTATTTATTTTCTACCCTGGAATCTGCGTACAGCATAACATTCCCAAATCCTTTTCCCAAATACATGTTGACTGCTCTGCTGATTGCTTCATATAAATCAATTGGGATATTTTATCCTTCATTTCGCTGTTGTCAGTTCAGTACAAAACACTGTTTGATAAACCCCAGTGTAAACTGAAATAATGTCAGGATTCTTAATGACCGTGAGATAGTATTATTAGCGAGCATTGGCTAGTATTATTAGTGAGCGTGGCTAGTATTATTAGCGAGCATTGGCTAGTATTATTAGCGAGCATTGGCTAGTATTATTAGTGAGCGTGGCTAGTATTATTAGCGAGCATTGGCTAGTATTATTAGCGAGCATTGGCTAGTATTATTAGTGAGCGTGGCTAGTATTATTAGAGAGCGTGGCTAGTATTATTAGCGAGCATTGGCTAGTATTATTACTGAGCGTGGCTAGTATTATTAGCGAGCATTGGCTAGTATTATTAGCGAGCATTGGCTAGTATTATTAGCGAGCATTGGCTAGTATTATTAGTGAGCGTGGCTAGTATTATTAGAGAGCGTGGCTAGTATTATTAGCGAGCATTGGCTAGTATTATTAGTGAGCGTGGCTAGTATTATTAGTGAGCGTGGCTAGTATTATTAGCGAGCATTGGCTAGTATTATTAGCGAGCATTGGCTAGTATTATTAGTGAGCGTGGCTAGTATTATTAGTGAGCGTGAGATAGTATTATTAGAGATAGTGAGATAGTATTATTAGAGAGCGTGGGCTAGTATTATTAGTGAGCGTGAGATAGTATTATTAGTGAGCGTGGCTAGTATTATTAGAGAGCGTGGGCTAGTATTATTAGTGAGCGTGGCTAGTATTATTAGTGAGCGTGGCTAGTATTATTAGCGAGAGTTGGCTAGTATTATTAGCGAGCATTGGCTAGTATTATTAGTGAGCGTGAGATAGTATTATTAGAGAGCGTGAGATAGTATTATTAGAGAGCGTGGGCTAGTATTATTAGTGAGCGTGAGATAGTATTATTAGTGAGCGTGGCTAGTATTATTAGAGAGCGTGGGCTAGTATTATTAGTGAGCGTGGCTAGTATTATTAGTGAGCGTGGCTAGTATTATTAGCGAGCGTTGGCTAGTATTATTAGCGAGCGTTGCCTAGTATTATTAGCGAGCGTTGGCTAGTATTATTAGTGAGCGTGGCTAGTATTATTAGAGAGCGTGGCTAGTATTATTAGCGAGCATTGGCTAGTATTATTAGTGAGCGTGGCTAGTATTATTAGTGAGCGTGGCTAGTATTATTAGAGAGCGTGGCTAGTATTATTAGCGAGCATTGGCTAGTATTATTAGTGAGCGTGGCTAGTATTATTAGCGAGCATTGGCTAGTATTATTAGAGAGCGTGGCTAGTATTATTAGTGAGCGTGGCTAGTATTATTAGTGAGCGTGGCTAGTATTATTAGCGAGCATTGGCTAGTATTATTAGCGAGCATTGGCTAGTATTATTAGTGAGCGTGGCTAGTATTATTAGAGAGCGTGGCTAGTATTATTAGAGAGCGTGGCTAGTATTATTAGCGAGCATTGGCTAGTATTATTAGTGAGCGTGGCTAGTATTATTAGTGAGCTTGGCTAGTATTATTAGTGAGCGTGGCTAGTATTATTAGCGAGCGTGGCTAGTATTATTAGAGAGCGTGGCTAGTATTATTAGCAAGCGTTGGCTAGTATTATTAGAGAGCGTGGCTAGTATTATTAGCGAGCATTGGCTAGTATTATTAGTGAGCGTGGCTAGTATTATTAGCAAGCGTTGGCTAGTATTATTAGAGAGCGTGGCTAGTATTATTAGTGAGCGTGGCTAGTATTATTAGTGAGCGTGGCTAGTATTATTAGCAAGCGTTGGCTAGTATTATTAGCGAGCGTGGCTAGTATTATTAGTGAGCGTGGCTAGTATTATTAGCAAGCGTTGGCTAGTATTATTAGCGAGCGTGGCTAGTATTATTAGCGAGCGTTGGCTAGTATTATTAGCGAGCGTGGCTAGTATTATTAGCGAGCGTTGGCTAGTATTATTAGTGAGCGTGGCTAGTATTATTAGTGAGCGTGGCTAGTATTATTAGTGAGCGTTGGCTAGTATTATTAGCAATCGTTGGCTAGTATTATTAGCAAGCGTTGGCTAGTATTATTAGAGAGCGTGGCTAGTATTATTAGCGAGCGTTGGCTAGTATTATTAGCAAGCGTTGGCTAGTATTATTAGCAAGCGTTGGCTAGTATTATTAGCGAGCGTTGGCTAGTATTATTAGCAAGCGTTGGCTAGTATTATTAGCAAGCGTTGGCTAGTATTATTAGTGAGCGTGGCTAGTATTATTAGTGAGCGTGGCTAGTATTATTAGCGAGCGTGTCTAGTATTATTAATGAGCGTGGCTAGTATTATTAGTGAGCGCGGCTAGTATTATTAGTGAGCGTGGCTAGTATTATTAGTGAGCGTGGCTAGTATTATTAGCAAGCGTTGGCTAGTATTATTAGCGAGCGTTGGCTAGTATTATTAGCGAGCGTTGGCTAGTATTATTAGCAAGCGTTGGCTAGTATTATTAGCGAGCATTGGCTAGTATTATTAGTGAGCGTGGCTAGTATTATTAGCGAGCGTGGCTAGTATTATTAGTGAGCGTGGCTAGTATTATTAGTGAGCGTGGCTAGTATTATTAGTGAGCGTGGCTAGTATTATTAGCGAGCGTTGGCTAGTATTATTAGCGAGCGTTGGCTAGTATTATTAGCAAGCGTTGGCTAGTATTATTAGCGAGCGTTGGCTAGTATTATTAGCGAGCGTGGCTAGTATTATTAGCGATAATATATATTATTATAAATCCAGTAACAATCGTTCTGTAACAGCCTCTCTGTGATAAATGGAATATAACTGGAATGAGAGGATATATATTTCTTACCTTTGGAGTGCTGGCGACCATGATATCTTTCTGTATGGAATTCTTACTGTCAGGAGATAGAGAAATGAAAGTATCATTAGATATAAAGACACATTAAATAAAATGTTTTTCTGGAAATAAAGTTTCACCATAAACGTGAGATATGTTATGCAATGCTTCTTCCTAATGAATGCATCCTGATGGGTCAAATAATCTCATAAATGTCATTTACTACAGGTTTCTTTATATTCTAAAAATATCTGCGGAGCTTTGTGGACTGTTAGTCTAATCAGGCCGATGGTTATTAATGCTCTAAAGAGACTACAGAAATGTATATATTGTGCTATCAGGATTTAATGAATTGAACCTGTCCTCGGTCCCTGCTGTCTCCACTGTATGACATCACCTGGTATGATATGCAAACGACATTCTCCATGAAGACACGTATAACACATCTTCTAAACTAGCAATTATTTACAACATAAGCAGTCATCTCTGTACATAGCTCTATTGCGCAGATAAAGGAAGAAAATTCCAACACTTCAAGTAGAGCAGTGACCCTCGGATGTGATCTGGTGTCATATTAAACACACGGGTATTTAATGGTTTCTACACAATGCAATCATTTTTTTCTTTTCGAAAATGTGTTTTATTAATTTTTCTTTCAGAATAACGTAATGATAGGGATACAGAATAAAAAGGGGGCTGGAGGTTTAATAAAGTGGGGGATAGATTTAGAAAATTCCAGTTGCAGAGAAAGCATATCAGACTTGGTGGAAAGGGTCATAGTTTAACCCAAAAATACCAAAGCAGGTTCACAAATATTTTTATTAGGGGCAGAAACGTTGACACATATATTTGTGAATGCTTTTCAATATGTTATAAACATGTATTTATTTATTGTTTTGCTTTCATTGTAGATGCATTTCCACAGTAAACGAGAGAAGGGGTAACACAGCGTCTAGCGTCGCTGCACAATAGCAGGTTTGTGACATGATTTGTTAGATCTGCTCGCTGTCGTTTTAATGTTTGTTGTCTGCCAATAAATGTTCTCTCCCTATCGCCCCCGCCTGCTGCTCCCGGAGCGATGCTCCTGGAATTTAATAACATCACCCCCCCTAAAGACAGGTTACATCTGAAACAATTACATATTAAAACCAACGTCCCAAACAGGATTGAGCTATAATTTTTTGGTTATTAAAGTAATCTTTCTGATGTAAATTTGCCAGCTAACATGCTGCAAACAGCAGAGGGGAATAAATGATTTCTCTCTGATTCGATTTGTCAGGTCATCCGGCACAGGAGAATCAGGAAATATCTTCCAGGCGATGTCGGGCCTGCTAAGTGCGTGTCCCCTCACCAGACACAGTCACACACGTCCTCTCTTGGCTGTGATGGATGAGGAAGTGCAAGGGGGGAGGCTGTATATTTAATAACAGAATTTGTATGCGAGTGGGGAGTGAGGATGAGTGATCAGGAGCCAGTGTGTATTATAAACCTCTCGCTAAACAGACGCCGACAATGGAACAAGACATATCAAATTAGATCTAGTCCGTATTAATATCCCTGCATGCGTGTGCACTCACACTCCAGCACACGCGACATGTGCAGAGACGCAGACGCCAATACATTTTTATGAGAGTTTTTCTAGCAGGATCAACACACGAGATGTGACAGAAAAGAACGAGTTCCTGTCATGATCGGTTTGCGCAGAGCGAGCTAGTGTCACAGGCTGAACAGTCGCGGCATTACGGAGATATTGAATTTGGCATTCTTTAATGCTCCGTGATTTGCCAGATGGCTCAGCTCTGTGAAATGACAAGCGTTTGGGGGAAATATCCTCTCCTGGGGATGGGTGTAGGTCCTGTAATGTACTACCTGGTCCAACTCCTGCGACCAAGAGCACCAAGGAGATACTGGCGAAACCCTATTTGGAAATACTTTAATGAAAGATTGAAAATAAAGTACTTTTATTGAGCCCCCTTTGCTCTGTATAGCTCTATCAGGGGGGGACATGTTGGTTAGAATCTTTGCTCTGTATAGCTCTATCAGGGGGCGGACATGTTGGTTAGAATCTTTGCTCTGTATAGCTCTATCAGGGGGCGGACATGTTGTGTAGAATCTTTGCTCTGTATAGCTCTATCAGGGGGGGGGACATGTTGGTTAGAATCTTTGCTCTGTATAGCTCTATCAGGGGGCGGACATGTTGTGTAGAATCTTTGCTCTGTATAGCTCTATCAGGGGGGGACATGTTGGTTAGAATCTTTGCTCTGTATAGCTCTATCAGGGGGTGGACATGTTGTGTAGAATCTTTGCTCTGTATAGCTCTATCAGGGGGGGACATGTTGGTTAGAATCTTTGCTCTGTATAGCTCTATCAGGGGGCGGACATGTTGTTTAGTATCTTTGCTCTGTATAGCTCTATCAGGGGGCGGACATGTTGTTTAGAATCTTTGCTCTGTATAGCTCTATCGGGACGGACATGTTGTTTAGAATCTTTGCTCTGTATAGCTCTATCAGGGGTGGACATGCTGGTTAGAATCTTTGCTCTGTATAGCTCTATCAGGGGGGGACATGTTGGTTAGAATCTTTGCTCTGTATAGCTCTATCAGGGGTGGACATGTTGTTTAGAATCTTTGCTGTGTATAGCTCTATCAGGGGTGGACATGTTGTTTAGAATCTTTGCTCTGTATAGCTCTATCAGGGGCGGACATGTTGTTTAGAATCTTTGCTCTGTATAGCTCTATCAGGGGACGTCCATGTTGTTTAGAATCTTTGCTCTGTATAGCTCTATCAGGGGGTGGACATGTTTAGAATCTTTTTTTTTTTTTAAATCAAAGTTTTTATTGTGTCACTTATAAAGAAAGAATACACAACTTATACATTATATATCGTATGGCATCATACTGAGATAAAAGAGGGCTGTGTAAACAATATCAAATACAAATATATTTTCATTTTTTGAAGAACATTTGAAAAACCATAGTGAACCCATAGGGTTAACTGTAGCATAAGAAAAAATAATTCTACACAACAAAGATTCTACACAACATGTCCGCTCCCTGATAGAGCTATACAGAGCAAAGATTCTACACAACATGTCCGCCCCCTGATAGAGCTTTACAGAGCAAAGATTCTAAACAACATGTCTGTCCCCTGATAGAGCTATACAGAGCAGAGATTCTAAACAACATGTCCACCCCCTGATAGAGCTATACAGAGCAAAGATTCTACACAACATGTCTGCCCCCTGATAGAGCTACACAGAGCAAAGATTCTACACAACATGTCTGCCCCCTGATAGAGCTATACAGAGCAGAGATTCTAAACAACATGTCCGCCCCCTGATAGAGCTATACAGAGCAAAGATTCTACACAACATGTCCACCCCCTGATAGAGCTATACAGAGCAAAGATTCTACACAACATGTCTGCCCCCTGATAGAGCTACACAGAGCAAAGATTCTAACCAACATGTCCGCCCCCTGATAGAGCTATACAGAGCAAAGATTCTACACAACATGTCCGCCCCCTGATAGAGCTACACAGAGCAAAGATTCTACACAACATGTCCGCCCCCTGATAGAGCTATATGGAAAAAAAGGGCTTAATAAGGTGCTTTATTTGTATATTAAAACATTTCTCTTTAGATTGTCTGCACTTGACACTAACCGTGTCAGTGCTGGTAGAGCCGGTAACATTGCGCAGTATAATGTGCTGAGACTATACGTTACATAATCAGACAGACGACAAGACAAATAACATGTAATCTACAAAGTGCCACAAATGATCCTTTAATGCAAAGGGGAAGGTCTGAAATCTTCCAAGTAGTGAGTTTATTGATTGCGCCAAGATCGGGAATCCCATCTCCACACGCAATTATTAAACGTACAAAATTTCTGTGTCAAAACACTGATAAATCCCTCAATGGCTTCTAATGGAGGGAGACATGAGAGGCTGCAAAGTCCCCTGTAATCAGTCTCCCGGGCTAAGCATTGCAATAATTAGCCAGTTACATGGTAATAACCCCAGACCAGCAGATTATTCCAGTACCGGTTCCTACTTCCAATGATACATACACTTTATAATGTGTATAATGTGTACACTGCAAAGCTGCAGCAAGCAGGTTATTCATGGCATACATGACACTTTTAATTAACGTGATTTACACTGAATTAGCCTTGTTCTATCCTCTAATAAAACGTGATAATTACCAGCTGGGTTTTTGTTAGAACTTACGGTTTGTTTTAATCTGTTGGGAAATTACTTACTTTATTACTAAAGACAACTCCGCCCTTTGTTTTAATTCCCTGTAATTAACAGTTACAGACTGACAATGACGACTGTTATGTTGTTTGAAGGATCTTTTCCCACTATTTCTACTGATACTCAGGCCAGTCACTCAGTATGTCACTCAATATGTCACTCAATATGTCACTCAGTATGTCACTCAATATGTCACTCAATATGTCACTCAGTATGTCACTCAATATGTCACTCAATATGTCACTCAGTATGTCACTCAATATGTCACTCAGTATGTCACTCAGTATGTCACTCAATATGTCACTCAGTATGTCACTCAATATGTCACTCAATATGTCACTCAGTATGTCACTCAATATGTCACACAGTATGTCACTCAGTATGTCACTCAATATGTCACTCAGTATGTCACTCAGTATGTCACTCAATATGTCACTCAGTATGTCACTCAGTATGTCACTCAATATGTCACTCAATATGTCACTCAATGTGTCACTCAGTATGTCACTCAGTATGTCACTCAGTATGTCACTCAGTATGTCACTCAATATGTCACTCAGTATGTCACTCAGTATGTCACTCAGTATGTCACTCAATATGTCACTCAGTATGTCACTCAGTAAGTCACTCAATGTCACTCAATATGTCACTCAATATGTCACTCAATATGTCACTCAATATGTCACTCAGTATGTCACTCAATGTCACTCAATGTCACTCAATATGTTACTCAGTATGTCACTCAGTATGTCACTCAATATGTCACTCAATATGTCACTCAGTATGTCACTCAGTATGTCACTCAATATGTCACTAGGTATGTCACTCAGTATGTCACTCAGTATGTCACTCAATATGTCACTCAATATGTCACTCAATATGTCACTCAGTTTGTCACTCAATATGTCACCCAGTATGTCACCCAGTATGTCACTCAGTATGTCACTCAGTATGTCTCTCAATATGTCACTCAATATGTCACTCATTATGTCACTCAGTATGTCACTCAATATGTCACTCAATATGTCACTAGGTATGTCACTCAGTATGTCACTCAATATATCACTCAATATGTCACTCAATATGTCACTCAATATGTCACTCAGTATGTCACTCAATATGTCACTCAATATGTCACCCAGTATGTCACTCAATATGTCACTCAGTATGTCACTCAATGTGTCACTCAGTGTGTCACTCAATATGTCACTCAGTATGTCACTCAGTATGTCACTCAGTATGTCACTCAATATGTCACTAGGTATGTCACTCAGTATGTCACTCAGTATGTCACTCAATGTCACTCAGTATGTCACTCAATGTCACTCAGTATGTCACTCAGTATGTCACTCAATATGTCACTCAATATGTCACTCAGTATGTCACTCAATATGTCACTCAATCTGTCACTCAGTATGTTACTCAGTATGTCACTCAATGTCACTCAATATGTCACTCAGTATGTCACTCAGTATGTCACTCAGTATGTCACTCAATATGTCACTCAATATGTCACTCAATATGAGCTCTACAGAGCAAAGATTCTAAACAACATGCCCCCCCCCCCAGATAGAGCTATACAGAGCAAAGATTCTAAACAACATGCCCCCCCCCCCAGATAGAGCTATACAGAGCAAAGTTTCTAAACAACATGTCTGCCCCTGATAGAGCTATACAGAGCAAAGATTCTAAACAACATGTCCGCCCCTGATACAGCTATACAGAGCAAAGATTCTAAAAAACATGTCCACCCCCTGATAGAGCTATACAGAGCAAAGATTCTAAACCACATGTCCTCCCCTGATAGAGCTATACAGAGCAAAGATTCTAAACCACATGTCCTCCCCTGATAGAGCTATACAGAGCAAAGATTCTAAACAACATGTCCACCCCCTGATAGAGCTATACAGAGCAAAGATTCTAAACAACATGTCCACCCCTGATAGAGCTATACAGAGCAAAGATTCTACACAACATGTCCGTCCCTGATAGAGCTATACAGAGCAAAGATTCTAAACAACATGTCCGTCCCCTGATAGAGCTATACAGAGCAAAGATTCTAAACAACATGTCCAACCCCTGATAGAGCTATACAGAGCAAAGATTCTAAACAACATGTCCGCCCCCTGATAGAGCTACACAGAGCAAAGAGGGCTCAATAAAGTGCTTTATTTGTATTCATTCATTAAAGCATTTTTGTTTAAAATGCTTGCACTTGAATCCATCTTTCAATTACACAGAACTTCATTTGTTCTCTCTAGTTGTCCTTTGATGGGAGCAAAGTCTGCTTGTATTAGAGGCAGGAGGCTGTATATTTTCATTTGGTATCATGAAAGGATAAGCAGTGGATAACGTACCCAGGGCTCTACATCTTGTCATCTCTAGTGACAGAAAGCAGGCGTTCGCCTCTCTCTCTCCAAGATTAATATGCAGCTGAGAGGGTAAAAGACAGATACGGGGGATTGTGTGATGGAGGAAATATCAACACTAGACCCAGATAATAAACCTTTCATCATAAATATCCTCTTCCCTCCTGCCCTAATCTGACGTGGCAACTGCTGGGCTGATGGATAACTGTGGACACGGGCAGCATCTATTCCACTGCCTAAAAAACAAACACTAAAACTGAACTGACAAGAGAACTGCAGAAAGCAGCCATTTTTTCCATCTCCACCATTAGTACCTGATTTTTGCACTTTAACGTTTTAATGAATAGACCCCACAAACCAGTTGCTAAAAACTCTTCTTTTTTATAATGCAGTGGCTCGGTGGGCTAATACACAGGGTTGCAGGTTCAGTTCCTGGAATGTTTATCTAAGTCTTTGATCCAAAATGCAATAGATAAAGTATCTGATTGGATCAGAGGCATTATTACCCCCAACACCTGAAATTCAGTGGGTATCAGAGACATTATTACCCCCCACACCTGAAATTCAGTGGGTATCAGAGACATTATTACCCCCCACACCTGAAATTCAGTGGGTATCAGAGACATTATTACCCCCCACACCTGAAATTCAGTGGGTATCAGAGACATTATTACCCCCCACACCTGAAATTCAGTGGGTATCAGAGACATTATTACCCCCCACACCTGAAATTCAGTGGGTATCAGAGGCATTTGGGTATTATTTCCAGAATCACCATGGGTCTGAATATATGGATTAAAGGGACCTAAATGATAAAGTTTGTGGAGTTAAAGGTGTAAAATACCCAGTAAAACAAGGACATTTTCATTTATTTTGAGAGAATTGTAATGTCTGCTTGTGCCGTGTTTTATGTGCTGCTATCCCGACTCGTTTAATACCTTCTCCTAAGACGCTGGCCTTGAGGATTGACGGTTTAGTAAAACGAGACAGTGGGATCTGGTGGCTTATCCAGCCTGATCTCACTGCTTTACCGAGGGTCTACACAGGGATTACGTTCAATCGAGAGTAGCCCAATTCTTTCCAAACTGAAGGAGTAATGATGAGTCTTCCATGGATATCTCCGGATCTCTCTCTTTCCTTATCAGGTTCAATGTCTTGCGTAGAGATGGCAGCTGTCACCTCACCTTGCCTTGTTCCACTCCTCACTCCGAGAGCCCTGCTTTCTGAAGACTTTCTCCCATCTTGTTAGGAGATAATAAGGATCCTGCTCACCGCCCCCCCACTCTCCCCCCCCCCACTCCCCAACGAGGTTTCACAAGTTATACAGTTTGGAAACGTATTTAATCAGGGAAAAAAAAATTATAATAAATGTTATTAAGAAAATATATCATTATATCCCTTCTTGAGAGATTTAAACATCCAAATAACATCCAGTTATAGAGTGAAGGATGTTACAAAGCCTGGCCAGTGACCTCATTCTACAGAACAGTGATGTCAGAGAAAGGGGATCAGATATCCCAGTATATCAACCGACAAAGACTGGGTCTGCCACCAGATCTCCACCTTATTCTTTATTATCTCTTATCGCGATTTGCCGCAAGCACCGTACGGAATGCTAGCTATGTGTAGCGTCCTCCTGATACAGATGTGGTAATATTACTTTACTGAGAGGGTAGTGGATGTATGGAATAGTCTTCCAGTAGAAGTGGTAGAGGTTAATACAATGAAGTAGTTTAAGCATGCATGGGATAGGTATAAGGCAATCCTAGATATAAGATAAGGTCAGGGACTAATGAAAGTATTACATTACTGAGAGGGTAGTGGATATATGGAATAGTCTTCCAGTAGAAGTGGTAGAGGTTAATACAGTGAAGGAGTTTAAGCATGCATGGGATAGGTATAAGGCTATCCTAGATATAAGATAAGGCCAGAGACTAATGAAAGTATTACTTTACTGAGAGGGTAGTGGATGTATGGAATAGTCTTCCAGTAGAAGTGGTAGAGGTTAATACAGTGAAGGAGTTTAAGCATGCATGGGATAGGTATAAGGCTATCCTAGATATAAGATAAGGTCAGGGACTAATGAAAGTATTACTTTACTGAGAGGGTAGTGGATGCATGGAATAGTCTTCCAGTAGAAGTGGTAGAGGTTTATACAGTGAAGGAGTTTAAGCATGTATGGGATAGGTATAAGGCTATCCTAGATATAAGATAAGGCCAGGGACTAATGAAAGTATTACAATACTGAGAGGGTAGTGGGTGCATGGAATAGTCTTCCAGTAGAAGTGGTAGTTGTTAATACAGTGAAGGAGTTTAAGCATGCATGGGATAGGTATAAGGCTATCCTAGATATAAGATAAGGCCAGGGACTAATGAAAGTATTACTTTACTGAGAGGGTAGTGGATGTATGGAATAGTCTTCCAGTAGAAGTGGTAGAGGTTAATACAGTGAAGGAGTTTAAGCATGCATGGGATAGGTATAAGGCTATCCTAGATATAAGATAAGGTCAGGGACTAATGAAAGTATTACATTACTGAGAGGGTAGTGGATGTATGGAATAGTCTTCCAGTAGAAGTGGTAGAGGGCCAGGGACTAATGAAAGTACTCAGATAGTGGACAGACTAGATGGCTGAATGGTTCTTATCTGCTGACACATCCTATGTTTCTATGTTAATTCTGGAACTAACGACCCACCTCCATCATGATGTCTGAGATTAAAGCAGTTATTAATTAATGCTGTTGGGTGGTCTGGACCCCTTTGCTGATAACACTTGGTGCCAAGAGGAATAATATGAACATTAACCCACGCTGAGCATGTGAGGGGATCGGCCAGCAGTGAAGGAGTTAATGATTCTTGTTCTGTATTTACACCCGGCATGTCACTGGTCCTTATTACACTATAGAGGGTTGTGCTGGCCGAATGTTAAACATGTTCTCCCCCTGGCAGGACTGAGGACAGACGGGGTCGGCAGCGGAAGGCTAACAAAATTTATCATGCGCCCAATTACCCTGTTAATTGGCAAGTCTCTGAAATCAATTAATTCGCAAATTTTTTCAATTAAAAATTGATATAAATCATACGGATCGTATTAAGGAAAGGCCAAACCAGTCACATATTTTTTCTGTAGGCCTTTGAATTTTCTAGAAAAAATCTAAAGTTCCATGTTGCCTTGGTCTGACGCCCTTGAGTGTCTTTGGAGGGGGGGGGGGGGGGGGTATGTCAGCAGGACTGGGCTGAAGGCAGATAAAAAACTATCGACCGATCGGAGGGACTGCCCTCTCTCTTTTATTGATCAAGTGGGAATTTAACTTGCTGAGCATATCCACAGTGTCAGCAAGTGCCAAGGGCCATATTAGAAGTAGTCAACTTGCAGGTGTCACTTTGACATGAGAGGGGAGGGAGGGTGCAAGGTAATAATACAAAGGACAGAAGGGAACAGACACAATAAATAAATGGCCAAGCAGAGAACCAGGCATTGGGGGAATACAAAGAAAAATGACTGTAAGCTCTTGTGAGAAATCATTCTGCATTCAGTATCCATCTTTGTATGTGCAAAACACTCCCAGATTCTCTCAAATCATCCACCAGCCTAAACTCACTGAAACTGAGCATCGCCTGACTTCTAAAAACAGAATTCACCTGTCATTAGTACCTGCCATACTCATATATATATTGTACATCTTTATTGTTGTTTTCTCTATTTGTATGAATAATTATTTACCCTGCATGTCCTCTCCCCAACTTTCCTGTATAAATATGTATGTATCTAAATAGTATGTATGTAATGTAATTATGCATATAGGGATTTAGGTATGTATAGAGGCATGTGTGTAGGTATATAGGTATGTATAGAGGCATGTGTGTAGGTATATAGGTATGTATGTAATTAGGGTTACGTTGGAGCTGAGAGATGATAGGTTAGGGTTACGTTGGAGCTGAGAGATGATAGGTTAGGGTTACGTTGGAGCTGAGAGATGATATGTTAGGGTTACGTTGGAGCTGAGAGATGATAGGTTAGGGTTACGTTGGTGCTGAGAGATGATAGGTTAGGGTTACGTTGGAGCTGAGAGATGATAGGTTAGGGTTACGTTGGAGCTGAGAGATGATAGGTTAGGGTTACGTCGGAGCTGAGAGATGATAGGTTAGGGTTACGTCGGTGCTGAGAGATGATAGGTTAGGGTTACGTTGGAGCTGAGAGATGATATGTTAGGGTTACGTTGGAGCTGAGAGATGATAGGTTAGGGTTACGTTGGTGCTGAGAGATGATAGGTTAGGGTTACGTTGGAGCTGAGAGATGATAGGTTAGGGTTACGTTGGTGCTGAGAGATGATAGGTTAGGGTTACGTTGGTGCTGAGAGATGATAGGTTAGGGTTACGTCGGAGCTGAGAGATGATAGGTTAGGGTTACGTCGGTGCTGAGAGATGATAGGTTAGGGTTACGTTGGAGCTGAGAGATGATATGTTAGGGTTACGTTGGAGCTGAGAGATGATAGGTTAGGGTTACGTTGGTGCTGAGAGATGATAGGTTAGGGTTACGTTGGAGCTGAGAGATGATAGGTTAGGGTTACGTTGGAGCTGAGAGATGATAGGTTAGGGTTACGTTGGTGCTGAGAGATGATAGGTTAGGGTTACGTTGGAGCTGAGAGATGATAGGTTAGGGTTACGTTGGTGCTGAGAGATGATAGGTTAGGGTTACGTTGGAGCTGAGAGATGATAGGTTAGGGTTACGTTGGTGCTGAGAGATGATAGGTTAGGGTTACGTTGGAGCTGAGAGATGATAGGTTAGGGTTACGTTGGAGCTGAGAGATGATAGGTTAGGGTTACGTTGGTGCTGAGAGATGATAGGTTAGGGTTACGTTGGTGCTGAGAGATGATAGGTTAGGGTTACGTTGGAGCTGAGAGATGATAGGTTAGGGTTACGTTGGTGCTGAGAGATGATAGGTTAGGGTTACGTTGGAGCTGAGAGATGATAGGTTAGGGTTACGTTGGTGCTGAGAGATGATAGGTTAGGGTTACGTTGGAGCTGAGAGATGATAGGTTAGGGTTACGTTGGAGCTGAGAGATGATAGGTTAGGGTTACGTTGGAGCTGAGAGATGATAGGTTAGGGTTACGTTGGTGCTGAGAGATGATAGATTAGGGTTACGTTGGAGCTGAGAGATGATAGGTTAGGGTTACGTTGGTGCTGAGAGATGATAGGTTAGGGTTACGTTGGTGCTGAGAGATGATAGGTTAGGGTTACGTTGGAGCTGAGAGATGATAGGTTAGGGTTACGTTGGAGCTGAGAGATGATAGGTTAGGGTTACGTTGGTGCTGAGAGATGATAGGTTAGGGTTACGTTGGAGCTGAGAGATGATAGGTTAGGGTTACGTCGGAGCTGAGAGATGATAGGTTAGGGTTACGTTGGAGCTGAGAGATGATAGGTTAGGGTTACGTCGGAGCTGAGAGATGATAGGTTAGGGTTACGTTGGAGCTGAGAGATGATAGGTTAGGGTTACGTTGGAGCTGAGAGATGATAGGTTAGGGTTACGTTGGAGCTGAGAGATGATAGGTTAGGGTTACGTTGGTGCTGAGAGATGATAGGTTAGGGTTACGTTGGAGCTGAGAGATGATAGGTTAGGGTTACGTTGGAGCTGAGAGATGATAGGTTAGGGTTACGTTGGTGCTGAGAGATGATAGGTTAGGGTTACGTTGGAGCTGAGAGATGATAGGTTAGGGTTACGTTGGTGCTGAGAGATGATAGGTTAGGGTTACGTTGGAGCTGAGAGATGATAGGTTAGGGTAACGTTGGAGCTGAGAGATGATAGGTTAGGGTAACGTTGGAGCTGAGAGATGATAGGTTAGGGTTACGTTGGTGCTGAGAGATGATAGGTTAGGGTTACGTTGGTGCTGAGAGATGATAGGTTAGGGTTACGTTGGAGCTGAGAGATGATAGGTTAGGGTTACGTTGGAGCTGAGAGATGATAGGTTAGGGTTACGTTGGTGCTGAGAGATGATAGGTTAGGGTTACGTTGGAGCTGAGAGATGATAGGTTAGGGTTACGTTGGAGCTGAGAGATGATAGGTTAGGGTTACGTTGGAGCTGAGAGATGATAGGTTAGGGTTACGTTGGTGCTGAGAGATGATAGGTTAGGGTTACGTTGGTGCTGAGAGATGATAGGTTAGGGTTACGTTGGTGCTGAGAGATGATAGGTTAGGGTTACGTTGGAGCTGAGAGATGATAGGTTAGGGTTACGTTGGAGCTGAGAGATGATAGGTTAGGGTTACGTCGGTGCTGAGAGATGATAGGTTAGGGTTACGTCGGTGCTGAGAGATGATATGTTAGGGTTACGTTGGTGCTGAGAGATGATAGGTTAGGGTTACGTCGGAGCTGAGAGATGATAGGTTAGGGTTACGTCGGTGCTGAGAGATGATAGGTTAGGGTTACGTTGGAGCTGAGAGATGATATGTTAGGGTTACGTTGGAGCTGAGAGATGATAGGTTAGGGTTACGTTGGTGCTGAGAGATGATAGGTTAGGGTTACGTTGGAGCTGAGAGATGATAGGTTAGGGTTACGTTGGTGCTGAGAGATGATAGGTTAGGGTTACGTTGGTGCTGAGAGATGATAGGTTAGGGTTACGTTGGTGCTGAGAGATGATAGGTTAGGGTTACGTTGGTGCTGAGAGATGATAGGTTAGGGTTACGTTGGAGCTGAGAGATGATAGGTTAGGGTTACGTTGGAGCTGAGAGATGATAGGTTAGGGTTACGTTGGAGCTGAGAGATGATAGGTTAGGGTTACGTTGGAGCTGAGAGATGATAGGTTAGGGTAACGTTGGAGCTGAGAGATGATAGGTTAGGGTTACGTTGGAGCTGAGAGATGATAGGTTAGGGTTACGTCGGTGCTGAGAGATGATAGGTTAGGGTTACGTTGGAGCTGAGAGATGATAGGTTAGGGTTACGTTGGTGCTGAGAGATGATAGGTTAGGGTTACGTTGGAGCTGAGAGATGATAGGTTAGGGTTACGTTGGAGCTGAGAGATGATAGGTTAGGGTTACGTTGGAGCTGAGAGATGATAGGTTAGGGTTACGTTGGAGCTGAGAGATGATAGGTTAGGGTTACGTTGGTGCTGAGAGATGATAGGTTAGGGTTACGTTGGAGCTGAGAGATGATAGAGTTTTATTGCTGTGGAGTCTGTGATACACTCTCATACTGCACATTACTGTGGGGTTTATTGCTGTGGAGTCTGTGATACACTCTCATACTGCACATTACTGTGGGGTTTATTGCTGTGGAGTCTGTGATACACTCACACGCTGCACATTAGTGTGGGGTTTATTGCTGTGGAGTCTGTGATACACTCTCATACTGCACATTACTGTGGGGTTTATTACTGTGGAGTCTGTGATACACTCACACGCTGCACATTACTGTGAGTTTTATTGCTGTGGAGTCTGTGATACACTCACACTGCACATTACTGTGGGGTTTATTGCTGTGGAGTCTGTGATACACTCACACGCTGCACATTAGTGTGGGGTTTATTGCTGTGGAGTCTGTGATACACTCTCATACTGCACATTAGTGTGGGGTTTATTGCTGTGGAGTCTGTGATACACTCTCATACTGCACATTACTGTGGGGTTTATTACTGTGGAGTCTGTTATACACTCTCATACTGCACATTACTGTGGGGTTTATTGCTGTGGAGTCTGTGATACACTGTCATACTGCACATTACTGTGGGGTTTATTGCTGTGGAGTCTGTGATACACTCTCATACTGCACATTACTGTGGGGTTTATTACTGTGGAGTCCGTGATACACTCTCATACTGCACATTACTGTGGGGTTTATTACTGTGGAGTCTGTCCTTCCTAAATATCGACACTTGGGATTTGGCGTCACAGGTATGATATTCTCTGTCAGTACAATAAAATAGGTTGGAATGGAACAAAATGGCTTCCATTAGTCTTCACACTGATAATAAACATGCAGCCAGACATGGTAACCTCCATAAAATGTAAATACGTCTATATTACTTGCTCTGGGATTCTACAGGTCATACCCATTTCCAGACAAGTTCTATAAGTGGAGCAGTCACCACAGAAACCAGCGGAATATTCCTGCTGATGACATCACTTTTAGAATGGTGCCCCAGATTTGCTCTTTATAATGGAGGATCACTGTGTGGCTGGTGCTGTATATTCTGCCTCCACGTGTCTGAGATAATCAGGCAGCATCAGGTGCTTCCTCTGCCACTCAGAGACCGTGCCAGGAACCTGAGGCAGCACTTTAACACAGCATGGTGTCCGACACGTGCTGTGCAGAGAGGAGGGCGGAGGGAAGCAGCGACTGCCCAGCGTCAGGGAAAGGAGAGCAGAAGATTTAGATGTTAAATGAAATTCTCCAAAACTTGTCTTTCCAACAAGAGAAGCATCATCCTCGATAAATCACTCAGAAAGATATAGATAAAACCATGAGTAGAAACAGGAAGAGCCAAGCAAGGGAAGCACTGCTGGAACAGTAACCGGTGCACAAGCCTGCTGGTACAGTCCCCTGGGGGCAGGGCTGCTGGTACAGTCCCCTGGGGGCAGGGCTGCTGGTACAGTCCCCTGGGGGCAGGGCTGCTGGTACAGCCAACTGGGGGCAGGGCTGCTGGTACAGTCACCTGGGGGCAGGGCTGCTGGTACAGTCAACTGGGGGCAGGGCTGCTGGTACAGTCACCTGGGGGCAGGGCTGCTGGTACAGCCAACTGGGGGCAGGGCTGCTGGTACAGTCACCTGGGGGCAGGGCTGCTGGTACAGTCCGCTGGGGGCAGGGCTGCTGGTACAGTCCCCTGCGGGCAGGGCTGCTGGTACAGTCCCCTGCGGGCAGGGCTGCTGGTACAGTCAACTGGGGGCAGGGCTGCTAGTACAGTCACCTGGGGGCAGGGCTGCTGGTACAGCCACCTGGGGGCAGGGCTGCTGGTACAGTCACCTGGAGGCAGGGCTGCTGGTACAGCCACCTGGGGGCAGGGCTGCTGGTACAGTCACCTGGGGGCAGGGCTGCTGGTACAGCCACCTGGGGGCAGGGCTGCTGGCACAGTCACCTGGGGGCAGGGCTGCTGGTACAGCCCCCTGGGGGCAGGGCTGCTGGCACAGTCACCTGGGGGCAAGGCTGCTGGTACAGTCACCTGGGGGTAAGGCTGCTGGTACAGTCACCTGGGGGCAGGGCTGCTGACACAGCCACCTGGGGGCAGGGCTGCTGGCACAGTCACCTGGGGGCAGGGCTGCTGGCACAGTCACCTGGGGGCAGGGCTGCTGGTACAGTCACCTGGGGCCAGTCACAGGGCCCTACTTTCATGAATAAAGCCCATTGTTTTAAAATAGTTTTCCCTCTTCCATCATAGGAAGGGTTAAAAGGTAAATATATTAAGCGCCAAAACATTAAATTAAGAAATATGTATTTATTCATTCAATTCATCTAAATATTCTATCACCTGCTGAGTGACCTGTATTTAAACCTATACAGCAATAAAAAGATAAAGATTGTTTGCAATTCTATAAAAACAAAACCCGGCCACGTTATGTATGTGGACAGGAATTATATGCAGTGCCGGACCCCCCATACCCGGGACCCCCAGACTTGCTGGATTGGCAGCATGTAATCCTCCCCTTAGCTCAGCTCACGCAATTTCTCCCTTTTTTTTTCAATTTACATTTTTGGGTTAAAGTGAAACCATGAAAATAATGTGATTTGTGAGCAGCACAGACGTGAGAAGAACAATCTGAGATCTTCCCTCCGCCTTTGGCCAACTCGCCTAATGTTACACTTTAAATATCCGTTCCCATTTTACATGCATTCAAGTCTCATTTGAGAGGAATGAAATGGGATTATTACAGGGAGATCTTGCACAAATGGCTTGAATTTGACATGTCACGTTCAATGAGGATATTACATATGTAACACGGAGAAAGGCTCGGAGCAGACAGTCTGCATGCAGAGTGCTGAGACCCTGCCGTCCCTCTCTTCACTATCACTTCTTTTATCCAGGTGGCTTCGTGAATATCTCTTAGTGTTCAGCACATTTTACCTCTGTGCTGCTCTGTGTTACATTCTTTCATTAGTTTTGGATGAATAGGAGAGGTATTAGCAGAATGCTTGGTTGTATAGGGAGAGGTATTAGCAGAATGATTGGTTGTATAGGGAGAGGTATTAACAGAATGATTGGTTGTATAGGGAGAGGTATTAACAGAATTATTGGTTGTATAGGGAGAGGTATTAGCAGAATGCTTGGTTGTATAGGGAGAGGTATTAGCAGAATGATTGGTTGTATAGGGAGAGGTATTAACAGAATGATTGGTTGTATAGGGAGAGGTATTAGCAAAATGCTTGGTTGTATAGGGAGAGGTATTAGCAGAAGGCTTGGTTGTATAGGGAGAGGTATTAGCAAAATGCTTGGTTGTATAGGGAGAGGTATTAGCAGAAGTCTTGGTTGTATAGGGAGAGATATTAGCAGAAGGCTTGGTTGTATAGGGAGAGGTATTAGCAGAAGGCTTGGTTGTATAGGGAGAGGTATTAGCAGAATGATTGGTTGTATAGGGAGAGGTATTAACAGAATGATTGGTTGTATAGGGAGAGGTATTAGCAGAATGATTGGTTGTATAGGGAGAGGTATTAGCAGAATGATTGGTTGTATAGGGAGAGGTATTAGCAGAAGGCTTGGTTGTATAGGGAGAGGTATTAGCAGAAGGCTTGGTTGTATAGGGAGAGGTATTAGCAGAAGGCTTGGTTGTATAGGGAGAGGTATTAGCAGAATGCTTGGTTGTATAGGGAGAGGTATTAGCAGAAGGCTTGGTTGTATAGGGAGAGGTATTAGCAGAATGCTTGTCTGTATAGGGAGAGGTATTAGCAGAAGGCTTGGTTGTATAGGGAGAGGTATTAGCAGAATGCTTGTCTGTATAGGGAGAGGTATTAGCAGAAGGCTTGGTTGTATAGGGAGAGGTATTAGCAGAATGATTGGTTGTATAGGGAGAGGTATTAGCAGAATGATTGGTTGTATAGGGAGAGGTATTAGCAGAATGATTGGTTGTATAGGGAGAGGTATTAGCAGAATGCTTGTCTGTATAGGGAGAGGTATTAGCAGAAGGCTTGGTTGTATAGGGAGAGATATTAGCAGAAGGCTTGGTTGTATAGGGAGAGGTATTAGCAGAAGGCTTGGTTGTATAGGGAGAGGTATTAGCAGAATGATTGGTTGTATAGGGAGAGGTATTAACAGAATGATTGGTTGTATAGGGAGAGGTATTAGCAGAATGATTGGTTGTATAGGGAGAGGTATTAGCAGAATGATTGGTTGTATAGGGAGAGGTATTAGCAGAAGGCTTGGTTGTATAGGGAGAGGTATTAGCAGAAGGCTTGGTTGTATAGGGAGAGGTATTAGCAGAAGGCTTGGTTGTATAGGGAGAGGTATTAGCAGAATGCTTGGTTGTATAGGGAGAGGTATTAGCAGAAGGCTTGGTTGTATAGGGAGAGGTATTAGCAGAATGCTTGTCTGTATAGGGAGAGGTATTAGCAGAAGGCTTGGTTGTATAGGGAGAGGTATTAGCAGAATGCTTGTCTGTATAGGGAGAGGTATTAGCAGAAGGCTTGGTTGTATAGGGAGAGGTATTAGCAGAATGATTGGTTGTATAGGGAGAGGTATTAACAGAATGATTGGTTGTATAGGGAGAGGTATTAACAGAATGATTGGTTGTATAGGGAGAGGTATTAACAGAATGATTGGTTGTATAGGGAGAGGTATTAGCAGAATGATTGGTTGTATAGGGAGAGGTATTAGCAGAAGGCTTGGTTGTATAGGGAGAGGTATTAGCAGAAGGCTTGGTTGTATAGGGAGAGGTATTAGCAGAATGCTTGGTTGTATAGGGAGAGGTATTAGCAGAAGGCTTGGTTGTATAGGGAGAGGTATTAGCAGAATGCTTGTCTGTATAGGGAGAGGTATTAGCAGAAGGCTTGGTTGTATAGGGAGAGGTATTAGCAGAATGCTTGTCTGTATAGGGAGAGGTATTAGCAGAACGCTTGATTGCATAGGGAGAGGTATTAGCAGAACACTTGATTGTATAGGGAGAGGTATTAGCAGAATGCTTGGTTAGGGAGAGGTATTAGCAGAATGCTTGGTTGCATAGGGAGAGGTATTAGCAGAATGCTTGGTTGCATAGGGAGAGGTATTAGCAGAATGCTTGTTTGTATAGGGAGAGTTATTAGCAGAATGCTTGGTTGTATTGGGAGAGGTATTAGCAGTAGAAAGAGGTGCTCATGCCATTGTACAGAGCGCTGGTGAGACCTCACTTGGAGTATTGTACAGAGTGCTGGTGAGATCTCACTTGCAGTATTGTACAGAGCGCTGGTGAGACCTCACTTGGAGTATTGTACACAGTACTGGTGAGACCTCACTTGGAGTATTGTACAGAGCGCTGGTGAGACCTCACTTGGAGTATTCATGGGTTGAAGGATAAAACTTACCAGGAAAGGTTAAAGCATCTTAACATGTATAGCTTGGAGGAAAGACGTAACAGGGGGGATATGATAGAAACATTTATATACATAAAGGGAATCAACACAGTAACGGAGGAGAGTATATTTATACGAAGAAAAACTACCACAACTAGAGGACATAGTCTGAAATTAGAGGGGCAACGATTTAAAAGTAATTTCAAGTATTACTTTACTGAGAGGGTAGTGGATGTATGGAATAGCATTACAACGGAAGTGGTAGAGGTTAATACAGTGAAAGGGTTTAAGCATGCATGGGATAGGTATAAGGCTATCCTAGATATAAGATAAGGCCAGGGACTAATGAAAGTATTACATTACTGAGAGGGTAGTGGATGCATGGAATAGTCTTCCAGTAGAAGTGGTAGAGGTTAATACAGTGAAGGAGTTTAAGCATGCATGGGATAGGTATAAGGCTATCCTAGATATAAGATAAGGTCAGGGACTAATGAAAGTATTACATTACTGAGAGGGTAGTGGATGTATGGAATAGTCTTCCAGTAGAAGTGGTAGAGGTTAATACAGTGAAGGAGTTTAAGCATGCATGGTATAGGTATAGGGCTATCCTAGATATAAGATAAGGCCAGGGACTAATGAATGTATTACATTACTGAGAGGGTAGTGGATGCATGGAATAGTCTTCCAGTAGAAGTGGTAGAGGTTAATACAGTGAAGGAGTTTAAGCATGCATGGGATAGGTATAAGGCTATCCTAGATATAAGATAAGGTCAGGGACTAATGAAAGTATTACATTACTGAGAGGGTAGTGGATGTATGGAATAGTCTTCCAGTAGAAGTGGTAGAGGTTAATACAGTGAAGGAGTTTAAGCATGCATGGTATAGGTATAGGGCTATCCTAGATATAAGATAAGGCCAGGGACTAATGAATGTATTACATTACTGAGAGGGTAGTGGATGCATGGAATAGTCTTCCAGTAGAAGTGGTAGAGGTTAATACAGTGAAGGAGTTTAAGCATGCATGGGATAGGTATAAGGCTATCCTAGATATAAGATAAGGCCAGGGACTAATGGAAGTATTACATTACTGAGAGGGTAGTGGATATATGGAATAGTCTTCCAGTAGAAGTGGTAGAGGTTAATACAGTGAAGGAGTTTAAGCATGCATGGGATAGGTATAAGGCTATCCTAGATATAAGATAAGGTCAGGGATTTGTGGCT
Organism: Pelodytes ibericus; assembly: GCA_036172795.1. Lineage (NCBI taxonomy): Eukaryota > Metazoa > Chordata > Amphibia > Anura > Pelodytidae > Pelodytes > Pelodytes ibericus. The sequence goes on along the minus strand of CM069865.1, from coordinate 1,330,104 downwards.
GTTGCAAGAATTGTACAGACTGAATGGGCCAAATATTTCTTATCTGCGGTGACACAGTCTATGGTTCTAAAACTTGAAGAGTTTTATGTAAAATAATAAAGATTGGCAGAATTGGGAGGGAGCAGAGTTACACACATTCCTGTTGTAATAACCACATTTAATATTATGGATGTTTAAATATCTATGATAGACTTTCCCCTTTTCCCAGCTCAGTGGGTCAAACAGGCAACAATCTCCCCTCCACCCAAATGAATGCTTCCCTTTGTATCTGTGACCCCTCAAACAGTGAGGGTCTGTACATGATTTAATGGTGTAATTTGGGCTGATAGAGGGCTTTCTACAGAAATGTATCTCAGAATCTCTTTAATGTGCAGATTTAATAGGGAGTAATTGTGCTGTGATTGCACAGATCTCTTTTATTCATTACAGTTCCCGCTGGGTTGCTGTGTTTCGATGTTGTTTATTGTTGGTGTTTTTTGTGCATTATGTTTTTGTTTTATACGTTGACATAAAGCCTCGACAAGCTCCGCGCTAACACGGCCAGGTGGATTAATAATCGCGCTCTAAGAAGAAAGTGGCTGGCACGGCGCTCGGGGGCTTTGAGTGTGACGGAGAGGCCTGCCCTTTGCTGTAGATTAGCTTCAATTGCCTCCACGGATGGAATAGATTGGATGTTATCTATCATACCGCGGCCCAGGTCGTTATTTAATAATTAATTGAGACCTCTTATTCTTCCCTGGGCTCGCTGAGGGTCTGATTGCAGCCAGTCCGGCAGCTCGGAGAGCATGTCTCTCAGCTCTTTTACTGCGGCGGTTAGTTAAAGAAGTAACCCCATTCTTTTTCATTTGTCATCGGGATCACAATGGCAGCTTGTCAGATTTATGATTTAGGAATTCCTTCTGTTTCCCATTAAACCCCTGGCTAACACCACCCTCCCTCCCCGAGGTCTGCAGGAGGCAGTTACCTCGCCATCGCACCCCACTGTCTCCCTCCTCGCTCCTCACATCCTTGATGGCTTTCTGTCGGCGCTAATTGCTTCTCTTCATTTAAACCTGTGCGCTAATTTGCAGAGACTCGTTATTAGGTTGGATGAGACCCAAATTACACCATCAATTACACACTCTGTGCCTGAGACACTCATACTGGGAATTAAAACAAGGGTCTTATCTATACATCCAGGCCAACAGCTTACTATTCCAAGAGGTGTACAGGTCAGGGTGCAACCTGTGCGATGACATCATCATTATGCACTGCTTCAAACACTGCCCCTTACTGGATGTCCCATTGTGATGTCATAGATACTGTTCCACAGTTGTGACTCTATATATTTAAAGTTAAGTTCTTTGAGATGGAAAACGACACACAATACTGGCACTTTATAACAGGATTTATATTATTCGCTTGTCATTTGAGTTCACTTTGTAGTAAAAGTAAAGAACTGGAGAAAGTTGGCCAATTTCATGTGACATTAAAGTAACAATATCAGCCGAAAACAGAAATACAAATCAAGAAATCATTCAGATCATTATATTTCTCTCTGTTATTATCATTCAGATCATTATATCAGTGTTATTATCATTCAGATCATTATATTTCTCTCTGTTATTATCATTCAGATCATTATATTTCTCTCTGTTATTATCATTCAGATCATTATATTTCTCTCTGTTATTATCATTCAGATCATTATATTTCTCTCTGTTATTATCATTCAGATCATTACCGTATATTGCTGCTTATTATCAGTCAGACCATAATATTGCTGTGTTATTATCATTCAGATCATTATATCGTGGTGTTATCATTCAGATCATTATATTGCTGTGTTATTATCATTCAGATCAATATATCACTGTGTTATTATCATTCAGATCAATATATCACGTGTTATTATCATTCAGATCAATACATCACTGTGTTATTATCATTCAGATCATAATATTTCTGTGTTATTATCATTCAGATCATTACCGTATATTGCTGTGTTATTATCATTCAGCTCAATATATCACTGTGTTATTATCATTCAGATCAATATATCACTGTGTTATTATCATTCAGATCATTACCGTATATTGCTGTGTTATTATCATTCAGATCATAATATTGCTGTGTTATTCAGATCATAATATTGCTGTGTTATCATTCAGATCATTACCGTATATTGCTGTGTTATTATTCAGATCATATTATTGCTGTGTTATCATTCAGATCATTACCGTATATTGCTGTGTTATTATCATTCAGATCATAATATTGCTGTGTTATTATCATTCAGATCATTATATTGCTGTGTTATCATCATTCAGATAATTGTATTGCTGTTTTATTATTTAGATCATGATATCACTGTGTTATTATCATTCAGATCATTATATCCCTGTGTTATTATCATTCAGATCATTATATCGCCGTGTAATCATTCAGATCATTATATCGTTGTGTTATTATCATTCAGATCATTATATCGCTGTGTTATTATTCAGATCATTATATCGCTGTGTTATCATTCAGATCATTATATCGCTGTATTATCATTCAGATCATTATATCGCTGTGTTATCATTCAGATCATTATATCGCTGTGTTATTATCATTCAGATCATTATATCGCTGTGTTATTATTCAGATCATTATATCGCTGTGTTATTATCATTCAGATCATTATATCGCTGTGTTATTATCATTCAGATCATTATATCGCTGTGTTATCATTCAGATCATTATATATCGTTGTGTTATTATCATTCAGATCATTATATCGCTGTGTTATCATTCAGATCATTATATCGCTGTGTTATTATCATTCAGATCATTATATCGCTGTGTTATTATCATTCAGATCATTATATCGCTGTGTTATCATTCAGATCATTATATATTGTTGTGTTATTATCATTCAGATCATTATATCGCTGTTATTTGCCAGAATGCATATTGCAGGGCAGTGGCCAGGAGAGGTAGGTGCAGCTCTTTACCTGGTGTTTATTTGTGTGAGTTTGTCCATTTCTTGTTCCATATGCTCTTGTAACTCTCCGGGACGCAGCAGAATCTGGCATATCGGACAGATTGGAGCCTGACTGTCAAACAGAGCGACCTTCTTTTTGCCTGCAAGGAATGAGACAATGCATTTTGTCATTACATTATCTGGGGAAAGCAGAACATTTAGGGAAAATGGGTTAGGGGAGGATCAATGAAAGCTTCCAGGCGGCTGAGCCTGATGGGGGTTCTACCTATAGATTAGGTGGGGTTGGAGGACCAGTGATAATAATAATAATATATGTTCTCTCCTAACAGTCGTAGGACAGTCCATGGTTACTGGCAAGGAGCACTGGACAATAATAACCAAACTTTGTTGGCCTCAGACAGGAATATCCCAGCGAGATTCTAGCGTTAGCTATTTATAGACAGAATCTCCGGCACCAGACAAAGGGTGCTCAGCTAGGCCTTTCCTAAACAAACAAGCAGTGGTTCAGAGGAAATCCTGTTGGATGCTTTGGAGGACTGCAGAGTGTCCAGGCTGTATTTTAACGAGGGTAAGTGCCTCCACGCCAGCCTAATCTGTTTGGTTTTCTTGCTTTCGAGCATATCCAATATGCCCCTAAATCCCAGGAATTATTATTGTGATCACAAACCTCCAAGGATTTCCCTGAGCTTTGTCAACACTTCTGTTAAATACAAACTTCTATCACATCCCTGCTCTCTCTCTAATCATATTCCTGCATCACCAGCCAGGCACACGCCAGGATGTTATTGGGTTATCTGAGGATGATGGGAGTTCAAACCCAACAATTGTTACATTGTCATAATGAATCCTACTTTCTAATCAAAACAAGAAATAATTATCTGTAATAAATCAGAGTAAGAACAGGTAACACGTCCCTTTTACCTGAATACATCTGGATATTGGACCAGACTCTCTACACACAGCAGATAGGAAATAGTTAGAAAACTGACATTAATATAGAGATCTTTTTGATCCAAGGAGGAATCTGATTGCAATTTGGAGTGAGGAATTCTCCCCACTCCCCCCAATTCCCCCCAATTCCCCCCCACTCCCCCCATGAGGCAAAATGTAAAATTGCTTAATTAGGTTTTTTTCTTCATTTTGGATGAAAGGTTGAGCCCGAGGGCACAAGCCTTTTTTCAACCTTAATTACTGTTCCAAATGTCTCTATCTTTGCGCTAACCTAAAGTGATGGTATTTTCTCAGTAGAAAGCCTGACACAGGGAGCTTTTAATAATATTCTTATTCTTCCAGCATCCCAGATCACCAGGACGAGAATGTGATCCCTATAAATCTGACACTTAAACAGTTAACAGATCGCCAAACGATACTGAATCCTTTATCGGTGGGATACAAGAAAAACACAACAGTAGTAAAGACCCCCTTATTACCCTGTCCTCCGTGTCACTTGCCTGGTGACACATAAACATCTCGTACATCGGGGAGAAAATGGATCTGAAATGAGCGGCTCTAGCCAGGTTTGCTAGAGAGCAGAGCTAATCCGCTACTCGTCTGCGCTGAATCCAGAGGGTAAAATGACAGTACTCGGGGAAGGTAGGTCGGACAGGCTAATGGAAGGGTGCTAATGACAGAGCACTTATCACAGAGGCAGTTTACATGTCAAAATAAAGGACCTTAAATAGCAGTACCCCAGGATGGAAAAAGCACTTTAAAAACTGTGTAATAAGATCTTACAGGTTTTTTTCCCCTGTGCAATTTGATGCAGTGTCTTGTGGGCAAAATATCTTTCCAGAGAACCAAAGCCGACCATTACCTAAACAAAGACACAAACAAGGGTGTCGACAAACCGATAACAATCCTCCAGGATCCAAAACACCTCCGTCTCTCCCCGGGCAGATACTGGATCCCTGTACACACAGTCTGCCCAGATACTGGATCCCTGTACCCACAGTCTGCCCAGATACTGGATCCCTGTACCCACAGTCTGCCTCAGATACTGGATCCCTGTACACACAGCCTTCCCCGGATACTGGATCCCTGTACCCACAGTCTGCCCCAGATACTGGATCCCTGTACACACAGTCTGCCCCAGATACTGGATCCCTGTACACACAGTCTGCCCCAGATACTCGATCCCTGTACACAGAGCCTGCCCCAGATACTGGATCCCTGTACACACAGCATGCCCCAGATACTGGATCCCTGTACACACAGTCTGCCCAGATACTGGATCCCTGTACACACAGCCTGCCCCGGATACTGGATCCCTGTGCACACAGCCTGCCCGGATACTGGATCCCTGTACACACAGTCTGCCCCAGATACTGGATCCCTGTACACACAGCCTGCCCAGGATACTGGATCCCTGTACACACAGCCTGCCCCGGATACTGGATCCCTGTACACACAGCCTGCCCGGATACTGGATTCCTGTACACACAGCCTGCCCGGATACTGGATCCCTGTGCACACAGCCTGGCCGGATACTGGATCCCTGTACACACAGCCTGCCCCCAGATACTGGATCCCTGCACACGCACACACACACACACTGCAGTGGACACTTTACCGATCCCTAAGTCAGAGTAAAATCTGTAGAGAGCACTTAATTTGCAGGAGATTGTAGAATGACTCGGGGCCGGGTAATTGGCAGCGCTGGGCCAGGAGGATTATACAGATCCGCTGGGATATCAGTGGGTTAGTAACTGTGGGTGGCACAGAATTAAAATGCCAAGATAGGGGCATTTAATCAGACACAAATGGCAATGCACATATTGGCTAGCCTTCTCAAGTCATGATTGCTTGGCATCGTTAGATTAAGGCAAGCGGCCAATCAGCGGATGGTGACGAGGCGTGATGCCATCCTAACAGATGGGAGTGGCAGTCCATTGCCACCAGACCATGAATCAACTAGATCGGATGTAAGATTCCCAATGTTCCTGCACAGCTCCCACGATGAAGATCATTTGCTGGCTTTTGTACACACATTTGTGCACACTTAGCATCTATACAGACCCTCTAAAATCCTGTCACATAATCAGTCTATATGCTCTCGGGTTCAGATAACTACAGACTGCAATGTGAAGAAGCACAGAAAGGATAGAAACATGTCCGCGGTAATCATTTAACAAACCCAATCACTTTATATATTGTGTAGAGGGCGGGAGCTGAGAAGGTGGTGAGAAGTTAAAAGGCTTGAAAGGGAGAAATGCATCACAATTACCGGCTGAGCAGTAATGAGTATACTGTCACAGCTGTCACAGCACTTTAGCCCAAGTACTTGCCATTCAGTAATATATATAAATATATGTTAAAAAAAAAAAAGCCAGGAGCTGATGGGTAAAAAGAAAGAGAGATGTGCACAGTGCAAATAAGATGCTCTACAGCCTGAGCTAAAATTGATAGGGAGGGTGGGTGTCTGGAGAGGAAGGAGGGCTCTGATCGATATCACTAAAAGCCAGGAGATGCCTGACGGAGTGCAATTTTTTTGTCTTTGCTAAAGTATGTCCGAGTCCAAGGGTGATTCATGATTCCCACTAACTGGAGGCAGACAAGACAATGAATGTGAGATGAGAATAACTTCAGCATGTGGAGCAGGGGACACAAGACAAAGGGAACAACCAAGAGTGGAGAATGTGTGAAAAGTGACTGTGGGGAATGAAGATCCCAATGGAAAGTTCAGAGAAATAATAAGTGATACAAAGATTATAAAACACACAGGGTGGGAGAAACATGCTCCAGCTGGTAGAACAAATCCCATCACTCTAAGCCACCTGGGGCTTCTGCATTATCTCTTCATTTCTTACAGAACCAGGATGGAGAACGGATTTTAATCTAAGAAACATTCAGAAAACTGAAAGCCATGAAATAATCCTGTGAAAACTGTACAGTGGCAGAAAACTCATTATTATGAATCGGGTATAAATCTCTGCCTGGGAAATGAGAGCTTTTAATAATATCAGGGGGTCTTTGAACCTGATACACAGTGATCTGAAACCCCCTGTCTGTAAAGAAGACCAATAATAATCATTTAAATGAAATAAAAATACAAACAGAGCTCAGGCAGCGTCCTCCCCCCTGCATGAGCTGGAATGGAGGCTATAAGCCAGGGTGCACATCTCTGTACAGAGGGGCTAACCTCCTGTGTCTCACCTGCCTATAGCTACAGATGTGATCCACGCTGGCACATGAAGGGTTACCAGAGACTGGATATATTCTAGGAGAAAGATTCCCCCTCCCTGATCACACAACCAGTTACATGAAGGTTTGGGATGAGGGGTAACATTGGTATAATAATATCTCGGTTACACGAATTACTGTCACGGGTCCTATTTCTTTAAATGTGTCCTTTGACTTGGTCAATAGCCCATCGGCCCCCCCCCAGGTTGTCATCTGTCCCCTCTCCCATCACTAAGTCAGTACATGAGGTTGCATACTGAATGCCCATTCCAGGCACAGCCACTTCATCCTCAGCCTACAGGGTGCTAAATGACTTTGAGAAATGGGTAATCGATTATCACTGAGTGATGCGCTCCCCCCACCCCCTAGCTCTGTGCCCCCCCCATCCCCTGTGCCCCCCCATCCCCTGTGCCCCCCTCCTGCTCTGTGTTCCCCCATCTCCTGTGCCCCCCCCCATCTCCTGTGCCCCCCCATCTCCTGTGCCCCCCCTTACACTGATACACACTGTTACACTGATCAGGGAAGGTTCACTGGCAGTATTTCTGTTGTATTGCTGAAAGTCCCTGGTTAGTTTTTGGAGTTTCTCTCTCTCTGTCTCTCTCTGTCTTTGTGTCTTTGTCTCTCTGTCTCTGTCTCTCTCTCTGTCTCTGTCTTTGTCTCTCTCTCTGTCTCTGTCTCTCTGTCTTTGTCTCTCTGTCTCTCTGTCTCTCTCTGTCTCTGTCTCTCTGTCTCTGTCTCTCTCTGTCTCTGTCTCTCTGTCTCTGTCTCTCTGTCTCTCTCTCTGTCTCTGTCTCTGTCTCTCTGTCTCTGTCTTTGTCTCTCTGTCTCTGTCTCTCTGTCTCTCTCTCTGTCTCTGTCTCTCTCTGTCTCTCTCTGTCTCTGTCTCTCTCTCTGTCTCTGTCTTTGTCTCTCTGTCTCTGTCTCTCTCTCTGTCTCTCTGTCTCTGTCTCTCTCTCTGTCTCTGTCTCTCTCTCTGTCTCTGTCTCTGTCTCTCTGTCTCTGTCTTTGTCTCTCTCTGTCTCTGTCTTTGTCTCTCTCTCTGTCTCTGTCTCTCTGTCTCTGTCTCTCTCTCTGTCTCTGTCTCTCTGTCTCTGTCTCTCTCTCTGTCTCTGTCTCTGTCTCTCTCTCTCTCTCTGTCTCTGTCTCTGTCTCTCTGTCTCTGTCTTTGTCTCTCTCTCTGTCTCTCTGTCTCTGTCTCTCTGTCTCTGTCTCTGTCTCTCTCTCTGTCTCTGTCTCTCTCTCTGTCTCTGTCTCTGTCTCTCTGTCTCTGTCTCTGTCTCTGTCTCTTTCTCTCTCTCTCACTGACCAGGGAACATTTTAATTCAGTTTCTGCAACTGGAGTTTACAGATCATGCGTCAGTGCCCCTTCTCTGGGTGCCACTTTGTGATTGGAAGCCCCCCGCTGGGCCAAAACCCAGAAATCTTAACCTTTTCCGTGCCAGATGGATGAGTAACAAACAAACAAAGGACTGGATCAGTCTCAGGGGGTCCCAACATATTCAGGAACCCCCACCAGGTAAAATAACCTGGAACCCCCATCTCACCTGTGCACCTGGGACAGGTAATCGAGCATCATGGGAGTTGTAGTTCTGGACTGTGATTTACTGCAGGGTGGGGTGATATCTGAATGATATGCAGCCCCTACAACATCCTAATTACCGGCAGCAAATAACATCCACACTTTCAACTTGTCTTACCAATTAAGTGTGTTTAACTCTTTAGGATCATGAAGCAATTTACTTATCCCATCCAAGGGAAAGCACACCATGGCTGGCTGAGCAGTATGGGAGTCATAGTCCACCACTGCTGGGATTTCACTAAGGGCTTTATTCATGAATTGCAGGGAATTGACAAGGGAATGGGTGATTTTTTTCCCAACTCGGCTACTTTGGCCTTTATTTGCAATTCACTTCTCAATTCCCTCTTTCATGAATACAACTACAGTTTTTCCTATGGTCTGCTGCCTTGCTCCTCTCCTTCATCCAGTCCACTGAGACACAAAGATATGACGTTTGGTGACTGTTCCAGATATTGGGATATGTTGATATAACTTGGCCCAATCAGTGAATATACACCATGTGCCTATATATAAAGTGCTGCCAGACGGACCTGCTCTATAAAACATATATAGGTCTGTGCAAAGCCTAATTAGTCCCAGCCATTGGGATTACTTCATCCAGATGGTGGCAGGTGAGGGTAATGGGAGTTGGAGTCCCCAGCACATGGCACGTTCCAGTTCAGTATTTTACCCAGTTATCTCCGATTTTCTGGGAATTGAGCCAAATTACAATTTTATACATTTCATATAATATTCTAACTATATTATTCCAACAAATCCTTGTATATTGCGGTAAGTTACTATAATGTTATTAATATAGATTTATTTAATAGGAGGAGATCACCTCGCATGCTCAGTGATTGGTCGTGTCCCAAATAAACACAAAATAACCTCAAAATAAAGCAGAACAAATATTAGATTCAATTTTATTTTTTTGTTTTACCTGGAGATTTAAAGCAAAATCAAAGGGATTTAAAATATATTTTGATTTCAGACTGATAAATCCTGATCTTCATTTTTTTCTTTTAATTTCTAGAAACAGTCTTTATGTGGGTTACTAAAAAATTATAATTCTGGACCAAATAGCGACGTGTAGAAATGTCACCATGGAAACAAATGCAATGTGCCTGCTGATTGTTCCACATTTATAAATTAATGGACCGTTCCTGCTGATTGTTCCACATTTATAAATTAATGGACCGTTCCTGCTGATTGTTCCACATTTATTAATTAATGAATGGTTCCTGCTGATTGTTCCATATTTATAAATTAATAGATGGTTCCTGCTGATTGTTTCACATTTAAAAATGGATGATTCCTGCTGATTGTTCCACATGTATAAATGAATGGATGGTTCCTGCTGATTGTTCTATATTTATAAATTAATGGACAGTTCCCGCTGATTGTTCCACATGTAGAAATAAATGGATGGTTCCTGCTGATTGTTCCACATTTATAAATTGTTGGACAGTTTCTGCTGATTGTTCCACGTGTATAAATTAATGGATGGTCCCTGCTGATTGTTCCATATTTATCCATTAATGGACAGTTCTTGCTGATTGTTCCACATGTATAAATGAATGGATGGTTCCTGCTGATTGTTCCATATTTATAAATTAATGGATAGTTCCTGGTGATTGCTCCAAAACTGTTCGTTACACATAGCCCCTAAACTGAGCAACTCATATTGACACTGATATTTAATTAATTACGATACCCAAATCTCCAGACGGCCGGCACCGCAGGATCGTGTGCCAAGTGGTTTAATCTCCGCCAGGCGTAAAACGCGCAGGTGTCAATCAGCAGGCGCGCCTGTCAGTCCGCTATGAGTGGCAGGTGAGAGTTTAATGCTTTTCTTATAGACAAGACTCCGATTTGACTCTACACCTGCGGAGTCAATCAGACGATGTTCTCCTCACACAGATGACCCCATTTCTCCAGCTGTCGGGTCTGCTCCCAACCTCCCCCTCGCCCTGTAACACATTCAGGACCCCTTGTCCACAACCAAAACCCACCTCAGCTTTCCACTCCTGTCTCCCCATCTGAGCCGTGGCTGACGGATAGCCCCCTTTACGTGCGCCATAAGATAAATGTGAAGCCCCCGGCGTGCGTCTGTCAGCTTTAAAGATGATAAATGGAGGAGGTGATCGGGGACAGTCGGCTCCATCTCCGGGTAATGGATAAGGTTTATCGAGGACAGATACTCACCGCTATGATCCCTGCGTTAAACTCGACACATGGGGCGGCGAGGGAATGAGGGGGGGGGGGGGGGGCAGAAGGGGAGCGGGGAGACTGATAAGTAGGAAATAGGTATGACAACATTTTTTAGCTAAGAGATTCTTCACAAAAATGCCATCCTGCTGGTGACGGTGACAGGAGCTTGATTAAATAGGGAGGTAGCAATCCAGGGGTAGAGGGATGCGAGGGGGCAGCAGGAGATGGATCATTTCATTCCTTAACATTTATTAGTATGTTCGCTCAGGAGGGGAGGGTACGTGGTGACACCTCCTCAGCTCCGTGGAGGAACCAGAGACTTAAACAAGTCATCTCCCAGGGTAATGGCAAATACTCCCAGCTATATTTATCACGGTGGAAAATAGATACTCCGAGCAAAAGGAAAGAAAGACTGCCTTATAAAACCTAGTCTGCTAATGGTCCCCCCATAAACCCCCCCCCCCCCCCCCGGGGGGATTGTCTCCACAATGTATCAAGGACCAGTAATTACAACACAGACACAGTACATGAAACCACTGTAATGAGCAGCTAACGAGCAAGATCTGCCATATATTTTTCTGTTTTTTGCTTTTTTTCATTCTTTGTAATAATGTTACAGGAGGCAAAAGCTGGTGAGATTATGGGGGGCACTGAAAATGGCGGCTTTTCAAAGTCCTTAAGGAGCTTTAGTAAGTAATTGATAACTAACTACACATGATCAGCCATAGCATGATCACCTGACAAATATTGTATAGCTCCCCTTTTGACACCAAACAGCCCTGACCCGTTGAAACATGGATGGACTAGAGCTCTGAAGGTGTGCTGGGGTAACTGGCACCAAGACGTTAGCAGCAGATCCTTTAAGTCCTGTAAGTTGCAAGTTGGGACCTCTATGGATTGGACTTGTTTGTCCAGCACATCACACAGATGCTGTATTGGATTAAGATCTGAGGAATTTGGAGGCCAAGTCAACACAGCACATTACTGGGAGTTTTATTGCTGTGGAGTCTGTGATACACTCACACTGCACATTACTGGGAGTTGTATTGCTGTGGAGTCTGTGATACACTCACACGCTGCACATTACTGTGAGTATTATTGCTGTGGAGTCTGTGATACACTCACACACTGCACATTACTGGGAGTTTTATTGCTGTGGAGTCTGTGATACACTCACACACTGCACATTACTGGGAGTTGTATTGCTGTGGAGTCTGTGATACACTCACACACATTACACATTACTGTGAGTTTTATTGCTGTGGAGTCTGTGATACACTCACGCAGCACATTACTGGGAGTTTTATTGCGGTGGAGTCTGTGATACACTCACACACTGCAAATTACTGGGAGTTTTATTGCTGTGGAGTCCGTGATACACTCACACACTGCACATTACTGTGATACACTCACACACTGCACATTACTGGGAGTTTTATTGCTGTGGAGTCTGTGATACACTCACACACTGCACATTACTGTGAGTATTATTGCTGTGGAGTCTGTGATACACTCACACACTGCACATTACTGGGAGTTTTATTGCTGTGGAGTCTGTGATACACTCACACACTGCACATTACTGGGAGTTTTATTGCTGTGGAGTCTGTGATACACTCACACGCTGCACATTGCTGTGATACACTCACACACTGCACATTACTGGGAGTTTTATTGCTGTGGAGTCCGTGATACACTCACACACTGCACATTACTGGGAGTTTTATTGCTGTGGAGTCTGTGATACATTCAGACACTGCACATTACTGGGAGTTTTATTGCTGTGGAGTCCGTGATACACTCACACACTGCACATTACTGGGAGTTTTATTGCTGTGGAGTCTGTGATACACTCACACACTGCACATTACTGGGAGTTTTATTGCTGTGGAGTCCGTGATACACTCACACACTGCACATTACTGGGAGTTTTATTGCTGTGGAGTCTGTGATACATTCAGACACTGCACATTACTGGGAGTTTTATTGCTGTGGAGTCTGTGATACACTCACACACTGCACATTACTGGGAGTTTTATTGCTGTGGAGTCTGTGATACATTCAGACACTGCACATTACTGGGAGTTTTATTGCTGTGGAGTCTGTGATACACTCACACTGCACATTACTGGGATATACTCACACACTGCACATTACTGGGATACACTAACACACTGCACATTACTGGGATACACTCACACACTGCACATTACTGGGATACACTAACACACTGCCCATTACTGGGATACACTCACACACTGCACATTACTGGGATACACTAACACACTGCACATTACTGGGATACACTCACACACTGCACATTACTGGGATACACTAACACACTGCACATTACTGGGATACACTAACACACTGCCCATTACTGGGATACACTAACACACTGCACATTACTGGGATACACTAACACACTGCCCATTACTGGGATACACTCACACACTGCACATTACTGGGATACACTAACACACTGCACATTACTGGGATACACTCACACACTGCACATTACTGGGATACACTCACACACTGCACATTACTGGGATACACTCACACACTGCACATTACTGGGATACACTCACACACTGCACATTACTGGGATACACTAACACACTGCACATTACTGGGATGCACTCACACACTGCACATTACTGGGATACACTCACACACTGCACATTACTGGGATACACTCACACACTGCACATTACTGGGATACACTAACACACTGCCCATTACTGGGATACACTCACACACTGCACATTACTGGGATACACTAACACACTGCACATTACTGTGATACACTCACACACTGCACATTACTGGGATACACTAACACACTGCACATTACTGGGATACACTCACACACTGCACATTACTGGGATACACTAACACACTACACATTACTGGGATACACTCACACACTGCACATTACTGGGAGTTGATGTTCCATGTTACATATATAAGGTTACAGTCTCTTACAGTATGACAGGGCTGCTATCATCAGTACACTGGCAGTCAAAGTGTTAAACAGGTGTGTCAGCACTGATTGCTTTGTGTGGCAGCCATGTGTCCCTGTTTGTGGCTATGCTGTGCCTTCCAGCGGTGCAGGTGTAGCAGCCCAAATTGCTACAAGTAAACTGAAGCAGGTGACATAATGACTGGCTCTCCGGTAACATCAAAGCCATTGCATTTATTACAGGTGCTACATTCCTGGCACAGCGGGGTCGCAGCAGCGGCACGGGGGGAGCTCTGTTCCTCAGACTCCCCCTTTTTTAACGTGCACTTATTAATACTGGATTAATAAAGAACAAACCTTAAAAGACATTTCTGAGGAGCTGCAGATTTGATTCCTGGAGTATAATTACCAATAAATAGAGGGACAATAACTATTAATATTTTATGGCTTTGTTTAATGAGCTGTAGGGGCTCCATCCCTCCACCTCAAAGAATCCCGTGTTTATTTACCGTTAGGAGACCAGCCACTTTCATTAGACCACGGCTGCCTCGTTCACTGCCCCTCTCCTTGCGTCCCCCCCAGTAACCCACCACCAGCATGAAATCCATCAGTGAGTCTGTCAGTGTCTTCATTACTCCCTTTCCCATCACTCACTCTCCACTCTGCAAGCAGCAAACCTATTCCACTCCCAGTGGCCAGAGGGTGATGAGATTTGTAAGCCAGCATACCCAAGATACCCAATGTTGGTTCACCATCCATTAAACTTGTGGCTGAGAATGTTGAGAGTTGTTGTGGTCCAACAACTTTGGTTCTGTAGGAATGGGGGTCTTACCCTAGGTAGAGAGAGTGTAACCCTGACCCTGTACAACTGGTTTTGCAAGCGTAATTTGAAGGGTCTGTCACTCATAGATGGAGAATCACAGATTATCTAAATATTGAAATATATAGTGTATATTCCAGATAGCTTTATACAGATCTGCCCACCCACCTCTGTGGAAAATCATCGCACAGTCTACCCTCTTTACAGGGGCTTCCAAGCTTTTCAGGCTTTGTAGGTTTGTTGAAATATCAGAATGAAGGATAAAGCTTTGTATTTTTATTAATATGCTGCTATTATTTTTTTTTTATATCAGGGTCAGTTTTTTTGCTGTATGATCGGCTGTATTTTGTATGTTTAAATGCAAATAATCTTCTTTATTTATCTATATTTCAGTGGTTTGGTTAATGGTTAGAGAAAGTAAAATTGAATGAGATGAAGTACTGTACGACATTCATAAATAGAGATTTCAATGTTTCTCTTTTGGGGGAAAAAATGCTTTATAGAAACTTTTGTTTAAGAAAATTCCATAACTGAAAACATAAATAAATAATGGATATTTTGTAAAAAGTTTTGATATTTCTAGGACATAATCCGGTAATTTAAATTAACATTTTTAATTTAGGAAAATCGGAAATTTGACAATTCAGTTAATCACAGTCAGTTAATATACATTTTAACACGGCTGACACTTCCAGCAAATAAGCAGAGCTTGGTGTGTTTCTCCCAGACAATAATAAAACAGGCCTCAGACAGACACACGCTGCACTCACAAGACTTGCCCCCCCTTTGTTTTTATGCCTGGACAAATTGGCCTCTTCACCACCAGACCCCCGGCGCTGACAGATCAACAACCAGAGAACATGATTCAAAACTTCTGGATCCCATCAATATGTAATGTGTCATAGTTTATCGGCATTCTATATCACACAGGACGAAGCAATCCTGCCGCGTCTATTAATACGTCAAATACATTATCCTGCTAATATACTGGTCTATTGTGCCCACCGCTTCCCCCTCCCCACATTACATGTATGTCCTCATTTGTCACAATAAATAGTGGCAGCTCATGCAGAAGATCCAGGACGATGGAACCCAAATAGCGTACAGAGGTAACCGTGATTATCCCTCGATTTCTCCCTCGCGGGGCCGGCACACCGGTTTAAACACAATTTAAAAAGCAGTATTTTTTACACTGATCTATGCCGATAGCTGTGCATTCTCATAAGTGACTGACATAACCTCACATCAATAAGGACTCATCATTATTATTATTTCTTCCCAAACCCTATTCTGGGAGATTCTCACAATGCCGAAATCAGCTTAAGTCAAACTGCCCCCTGGGCCCACGCTGGACAGAACCTAGAGGAAGCTGCACCCGGTACCAGCCATATACCACCCTGTGCGCTGGCCCAGCAGTGTGTCCTGTAATAAAGAGATGGGTGCGGTATAAATATTCTAACAAATTAGAATATATACTCTTTACAGAGACACTGGAGAAACCAGAGAATAATATAGAGGTGTGAGATTAATAAGGAGCAGAAAAGCAAAAATATAAATAGCCTCAAATGTGATCAGCGGTATCTACATGTTTCATGGAGAATTCTGTGCTGTGGATTCGAAGTGTATTATCAGTAATAATAATAATATTACAAGTCGATAAATCAGTAATAATAATAATAATAATACAAAATTTATAAATCAATAATACTAATAATAATATTACAAGTTTATAAATCAGTTATAATAATAATAATACAAATTTATAAATCAATAATACTAATAATAATATTACAAGTTTATAAATCAGTAATAATAATAATATTACAAGTTTACAAATCAGTAATAATAATAATAATAATGTTACAAGTATATAAATCAGTAATAATAATACAAATTTATAAATCAATAATACTAATAATAATATTACAAGTTTATAAATCAGTAATAATAATAATAATGTTACAAGTTTATAAATCAGTAATAACAATACAAATTTATAAATCAATAATACTAATAATAATATTACAAGTTTATAAATCAGTAATAATAATAATACAAATTTATAAATCAATAATACTAATAATAATATTACAAGTTTATAAATCAGTAATAATAATAGTAGTAGTATTACAAGTATATAAATCAGTAATAATAATAATACAAATTTATAAATCAATAATACTAATAATAATATTACAAGTCTATAAATCAGTAATAATAATAATAATATTACAAGTTTATAAATCAGTAATAATAATAATATTACAAGTTTATAAATCAGTAATAATAATAATAATAATAAAAATTATAATAATATTACAAGTTTATAAATCAGTAATAATAATAATTTTATAAGTTTATAAATCAGTAATAATAATAATAATATTACAAGTTTATAAATCAGTAATAATAATAATAATAATAATATTACAAGTTTATAAATTAGTAATAATAATAATAATATTACAAGTTTATAAATCAGTAATAATAATAATTTTACAAGTTTATAAATCTGTAATAATAATAATAATAATAATATTACAAGTTTACTCTCTCTCTTGTTGCTAAAAAAATTAATTAATCCGGTTTGTTCCCAGTCTGTTATATTTCCAGGCTATAAATATTAGCCAATTGGTGTAAGAACGGCAGTTAGCTAAATGGGAATAATTTGTCGCATTTATTAAAACCAACATGGATATTCCTGTTGAAGATTTCTCAGACCTGGTCCCAGATTAAATAAAAAGCAAGTGATGGGTACTGCTCGATAGCAGTGTGCACCTGAAATATCCTCCCCCAGGACGCAGCTCAGACAATTTCACACATTCCATCATTTTCCATTTAAATGATATGATTATATCTAATATATTTCTATCTGTAAATGTTTTAACACGGCTCTTCCTACAATATAAATATACAGGATTACTTCAAATCAAGAAACCATAACACATCTATATCTCTAATGCAGTAAAAAAAAAAACCCTGGATTAAACTCCTTTTTTGACCACGTGATGGTGCATTACATATTCCATCATTACTAGCTGTCGGTCTCAGAACTGTCTCAGTCTTGTCTGTGACAACTCCGCATCCCAGAATGCAATGTTCCTCTTTCATGTGGTGTTTGTCTTAGAGTTGATTTATAAAACTCCCCCATTTGCAACAATATTGGTTTTTTAACTAGGAATGTTTTTTCTTCCTAATTCAGGTACGGTTTGGGGTTTGAAGTGATTTTTATTTTTTTAAACCTGCGCCTCTAAGAATTTAATAAGTAGTAATTTAAATGTACAATTAATAAAACAAGGTTTGTAAATGAAAGAAGAGAGGTCTAACGAGCGAGAGTTTAATGAAACGCTGAATCTCTGTGTTGAGGGGGCCCTAACCCCAAAGTCACGTCTACTCAATACAAATTGGCACTAAACTAGCCCTCGCTCATAAAAGGGTTAAGTGGATCCCCCCTTCCCAGTAAATGAGTCAGAAGGTTGCGGAAATAGTACGAAGAGAGTGAACGCAACCATCGAAGCTACAGTTTCCAAACTGGTTCACAGCAAATTGGCTCCAGATTAAAGAGAAATCCCTCTATTAAGTGGAGGGTGGGAGACGGGGGGTGAATGACCACCTCCTTCCCAAAAACAACAGGCCCTTCTTGTATCCGGTGTAAGTGCTAACACTGTAATATTTTAAGCAGAGAAAATCTGGGTCTTCAGGACCCCCGCAGAGCTTTATACTGGGCTTATAAAAATTAAGTGGTAAGACATACAGCTGGTAACTATAAATCCCACCGCACTCGGAAATTTCATCTCGACATGAAGCTGAGGGGAGACGTCCAATATGAAAGCGGGTGTGAGGGATGGTGGTGCACACTGCAGCTTTGAGGATCGCTATTAGCTTTGGACAGGCTGTGAGTTACAGTGTGTGGACACGTCCGCCATGTATAGAGCCAACATGGTCTGCGGCAATAAAAACACCAAAGATTTCACTTGACAGACACTGATTGATTCTGGTGAATCAGAGCAAAATAGCAGAAAATCATTCAGATCAGGGTTTTATCCTTATTTTGTGCATCTCTGCTGTCATATAAAGCCCATTGTTTTACTGTATTAACACATGAATTAATTATGGAGAAATATGCCCCTAACATGCTATATGATCCTGCCCTATAGTAGATATCACAGTGAAGACATTCGTCCTCAGTCCAGTTGGTTCCCCCGGCGGTGGACTATCGCCAGATGTGCTGTATAGGCTCCGAGGACTGCGACACCATAGAGGGGGTTCAGATCAATGCTTTCCAGATGCAGCATTTGCCTCTCTCCTTCCTCAGGGCGATGGTTTCAAAGAGCCGTTTTTTTGCCCAATATTTATATTTTAAAACTCTGAGCTTGCAAGTGAAGTAATGTTAAGTGTTTAAGCAGCAGATGATGTATTTATGGAGACCATTAATTCAGTAATGATTTTACATTCATGTGGACCACCACAGCTGCACATTAAAAGGGTGAATTTAGCCAGAAAATAAAAAAATGTTAGACATTTTTTAACGTAAAGAAACAAATAAACTAAAAAAAAAAAATTCCAATACAATAATCAATATTCAGTTACTAGCATTGCGTTAATATCACATGATCGGTTCTTTCTGTACGGAATCTCACCCCTGTGAAAGAGACATGGTACGATCCAGTGACATTACAGCAGGCCCTGCCCACAAAATGTCTACTTACAGTTTAGCAATACCCTGGGAAAATTGAAATATTGTACGACTAGTCTCGCTGCCCAGGGCCTTACGTTCGCCCACCATATCATGGCGCCGTGGGCTGTGCAGACACACACATCTGGTGGGCATCCTGCTGTAAAACCAATTGTATTATTATTTATGGAAGCGTAAAGCTCCATCTAATTGTGCAGGTCTCCAGGTGATGTAGTAACAATGGTCAGATCCTGGTGGCCCAGTCGCTCGGAGGATGAGGAAGGTGGTCTACCCATTCATTACATTATTCCTGACCTAGAGGTGCTACGCTGGGGGTGCCAGATCTGCTGGCTCTGTCAGTCCGTCAGACAAGATACAGACATGTTATCTTTGGAAATGTTACTAATAACTAAACATAAAACCACACTAGACGGCAACAAGTGGCCGAATCCGATGGGGAAACGTGTTACAGGATCAGAACGGAAGTCTGCCAGTAAAAAAGACAATTATGTAGGGGAGGAAAGAAAGAGTCAGGGTATAAAATCCCACTTTACTGCTTTATTGTGTTTTTTAGAGGAACCAAAGGGAGGCCCTCTCATCTGAAGATCAATTAGCATCAATTACTGACTTCATTTAATTGTCGTAGAAGATGAATTTGTCATTTTTACTCTTGAATTAATGGCAGATCTTCAACTTTCCTTTGGCAGAACCATTCGCGCTTCTTA